>CM077187.1:809918-1047418 GCA_039654105.1 Coreius guichenoti
GGAGATATGAAGGATCAACACTACTCTATAGATACTCAAGATTAACATGAGACTGGCAGAAACTGTGTGTGTTATGACCCTTTAAAACAAGAACAAAAATGCCAATGGAGTCAGAAAAATAATCTTCATTCAAAGGGAAAACAAGATTATTTTTCAGACCACACTCATTTATTTTAATGCATTTGATACAGAAAATAAGACTTAATATCGTCAGTCATTCTGCTTCTCCTGTAAATGTGTCTTGATTTAAGAATATTTAGATATTTGTGCTGGAAAACAAGACAGAAACACTGAGGAAGAAATCATATCTATTTACTATATTAAAACGGAATATTTCAATATTGATGGATTGGTCCCATTCGCTTCCCTATTTTTTTCCTTAAAAAGGTTCATTTTCATGGATTTGCATGCCTTCTCCTCATGCATGTTCAGTTGTGTGACTGATATGCAGCCGACCGAGTGGAAGAAGATCGAGATCAACACACACATCCACCATCTTGTCGAAAAATGCAGGCCATGTGTAAACACCATAAATCCGGAGTGTGTTTTCTTGGTGTGAGCCCAGAGCCGGAGAAGCTTCATCTGCTGTCTCATGTCCAGATTTGGCCACACATGTCACGTCGTGTTAATGGCAGCAGGAATGAGACGGCAGACGCTTCGCTCTGTCTGACGGAAACTCGTGGACATCCGCTGAAGTTCATACAGCAGCCGGAGCGTCTCTGGCATTACATTACGTCAACACAGGATTAGCTGGAGAAACACTGTGATCCAAAGGTAGGCCTACAAATGTCTCATGTACAGAACATCTGTCTTTTGCATATTTTACAAGCTTTTGAGGCAGAGATGAAATCATTTAATTCCAGACAAGCTTTGTGAATTGCATGTGAAAATATTCAAATAAACTTTCATGTGAACATCATTGCCTTCCTGCATCTTGTGTCAGGGGTCAGTGTGTGAGGAAAGAGCACGGCCCAGTGACCAGCTCAGCTCAACATGATTATCATTATCATTAAAGGGTCATGACCTGCATTTGTACATCAAAATGGTCATAATTTAGAAATAATAAGCATTTTTATACCCTGCCTCTGATTTGGACGCTCTGCTGGAAGGGGCGTGTCTTCAATGTAAACGCCCACTGCTCTGATTGGCTAACTCTCTCAAAAACCTTTACTATGTTTTTACTATTACAGCTGTTGAGATTAACTAATGGTGAAAAGTGTTGATTATAGCATTATAATCTGATTCTACTATTGCACTATTACATCATAATGTAACAAAATCCGAAACGAGACGTTTTCTGAGCTTGGTTTTTTAATGAAAGCTGTTTTTGGATTAACAAGGAAGTTTTAATAGGACAATGACCTTTAAAGTCGCCCTGCAGTTAATAATTGTATCTCTTATAAATCATTTTTAATCACCAAAATTACATATTTAAAAAAAAAAAATCCTTATAAAATAATTTCTTCATGCTTCAAATAGCTTGAATGTAGCTCTACACCCTTGCTTCATTTAGTATGCGTGGAGATCATGAATATGCAAATTAGCCCCGCCTCCACCCAATCACAGCGGCTCAGATCACATGATTCACTCACTCAATGCAGTAAACTACGATGGAAATACTGGTTTGATTAAGCCATATTAAAACTATTAAAACATTTATGGCAATTGAAATGAAGCTGAAAAAAATATTAGTTGAAAAACTTAAACTAAATGAAAATTAGAAAGTTTAAGCACTGAATATATATATATATAATTATTATTGTATATAATATATATATATAATATATATTAGTGCTGTCAAACAATTAATCGTGATTAATCGCATCCAAAATAAAAGTTTGTGTTTACATAATATTGTACAGTTTATAATTATTATGTATACTTGAATACACACACATGCATGTATATATTTAAGAAAAATTTGCATGTATATACTGTATATATATTTATATAATTTATATTATATATAAATATAAATATTTTATATATAAATATATGTTTTTCTGAAATATATACAGGCATGTGTGTGTATTTATAATTACACACAGTACACACACATATATTATGTAAACACAAACTTTTATTTTGGATGCGATTAATCGCGATTAATCGTCTGACAGCCCTAATATATATATATATATATTACTAATATATGTATATATAATACTATGCCAAAAGCTAAACTAAAATTAACATGAAAACTAAAAATATACAAATAAAAGCTAATTCGAAATATTAATAAAATTAAAAATAAATTAGTTATTTTAGAATTATTATTCGAATATTTTAATGTTGTAAAAATTTTACAAAAATATGTAAAAAAAAAAAAAAAAAAAAAAAAGCTGATTAATGCAATAGCAGTTTAATTTTAATTAGAATTGCTGAGCACATTTATACTACAATATTATATTCCTAACATTTTTTAAGGTAACAAATTGAATTTTGAGCCCCACGTCTGAAGTGATCAAAATATAAGAGAAACTGCATTATTATAATCAGTGGCAGTGTTTTCACATCATTCAAACAGAGACTCTGAGAGTGTCCAGCAGGGGGCAGCACAGCTCTAAACACAGCACATCCAGCCTGACATCACACAGGACTAGACTGGGACATTTTCTCAAGTGGTGCTCGCCCGCACGCGAAGAAACGCCTGTGTAAAATGTACTTGTTAATATGAAGGAATTGATTATTCACAGGAGTTTTAGTCGTATTTTAAATTATGCATTGCATGTGAAATAGAATGCATGATGGATTCATTCCTTATGATGATTACTTTGATTGTTTAGAGGCACAAGTGTCAGATGTTATTGTGCCGCCATCGATGAACACAGGGCAGTAACTCACAGATGTGATCAGAGAGAGTGCTGGTGTAATTAATGAGAGCACAGCCTTCATTAACACAAGGCCTCTGGTTGTAATTGAATGACCCTGACTGCAGATGATTTATGACACCAAGGGCGTCAGACAGATTTCAGACTGTCAAGGAAAGTGTGTCTCCAGTCATTAAGCCACATGTCTTTAGTCTGCACTCTTTAATTGTAGATCTGTGATTAGCCTTCTGATTGACAGCCGGTTGCCCCTCCACACACACACACACACACTATTCTAAAGGATTCGGAAAGCCTCTGAAATTAAAAACACGTGAGTCATTCTATGAAAGGAGTAGCTTTTGTGCACTATATAAGTCCATCCATCCATCCATCTATCATCTTGAATGAAACAGAACCGCCTGTTTCCGGTCAGAGATGGTTTCACGTGTTCAGATCTCCAGGTGTCGTGGCTTGTGTATCCTGTTATAGAGAGAGTGAATGAGACTGATGTGATGATCGTGTCCTTGCTGTGGTCAGATGTGTGAGAGGGTCAACAGAGACGCCGCTCGCTCATGATCTCATCAACTCCACCGCATTAAAAACATGAATCTCAGGGGATTTACTGATGCAAAAAATCTCATTTGCTCTGGGTTTTGCAGAAATAGTTCGTTTTGGCTGGTTTTCTGGGATGTCTGGATACAAATGTTCAAAATGAAACAAGCACCATTCTACTTATATTGACTTAATCTCTCAGAACATTCTGCTAAGGTTCTCTCAACGTTAGGAACAAACGTTCTTCCAGTAACATTAATAGAACGTTCATTCCAAGTTATCTGGTCTTTAATAATGTCCTCAAAACAGAAACATTATCTATACATCATTCATGGAGCGTTTTCTTGCCTCTTCTAGTTGGATGTTCGTCTAATGTTTTTTAAATGTTGTTTCAGAACGTTCAAAAGAAACATTTCCATAATGAATGATACAATGGAATGCTCACATAACCAAGAAAAAAACAAGCTGGGATCATAGAGAATTGCTAGAAGAAAAATGATGCAGCACTGTTTCAGAAACAGAATGTAATCACACATTGTTCAATAATAAGGCTGTAATTGAACTGCATGAGCTTCAGGTGCGGCAGTGATGGAGAGAGAGCACACTTCACCTCAGCGCACACTCAATCTGTCACGTGTCTGTCTGAATAGTAATGATTCAATGGCAGGACCACACAATTGTTATCCAATCCCTGCTCCATGGACTGACGCTTTTCTGATGGATGAAGCAACGTCTCAGTCGGGGAAGCAGTCGTATCTTCAGCATCAATCACTGATGGTGGACAAATAAACCAGGGCTGAGGAAACACCAGCAGCACAGAATAAATATTACAGTTTCTCTGGAATTACTGGATATTTTTAGTTCATTATTTCGGCCAAAAGGTGTTTAAAGATCTATAGCTATTACAAAAACATGCATATAATCTCAGTTCCACTTCTTTTGATTACTGTGTCATTTTTTTATCCATCTCAGGATCTGTGGATATTGCATATACACTCACCTAAAGGATTATTAGGAACACCATACTAATACTGTGTTTGACCCCCTTTCGCCTTCAGAACTGCCTTAATTCTACGTGGCATTGATTCAACAAGGTGCTGAAAGCATTCTTTAGAAATGTTGGCCCATATTGATAGGATAGCATCTTGCAGTTGATGGAGATTTGTGGGATGCACATCCAGGGCACGAAGCTCCCGTTCCACCACATCCCAAAGATGCTCTATTGGGTTGAGATCTGGTGACTGTGGGGGCCATTTTAGTACAGTGAACTCATTGTCATGTTCAAGAAACCAATTTGAAATGATTCGAGCTTTGTGACATGGTGCATTATCCTGCTGGAAGTAGCCATCAGAGGATGGGTACATGGTGGTCATAAAGGGATGGACATGGTCAGAAACAATGCTCAGGTAGGCCGTGGCATTTAAACGATGCCCAATTGGCACTAAGGGGCCTAAAGTGTGCCAAGAAAACATCCCCCACACCATTACACCACCACCACCAGCCTGCACAGTGGTAACAAGGCATGATGGATCCATGTTCCCATTCTGTTTACGCCAAATTCTGACTCTACCATCTGAATGTCTCAACAGAAATCGAGACTCATCAGACCAGGCAACATTTTTCCAGTCTTCAACTGTCCAATTTTGGTGAGCTCGTGCAAATTGTAGCCTCTTTTTCCTATTTGTAGTGGAGATGAGTGGTACCCGGTGGGGTCTTCTGCTGTTGTAGCCCATCCGCCTCAAGGTTGTGCGTGTTGCGGCTTCACAAATTCTTTGCTGCATACCTCGGTTGTAACGAGTGGTTATTTCAGTCAAAGTTGCTCTTCTATCAGCTTGAATCAGTCGGCCCATTCTCCTCTGACCTCTCAAAATTGCTTAAATCACCTTTCTTTCCCATTCTGACATTCAGTTTGGAGTTCAGGAGATTGTCTTGACCAGGACCACACCCCTAAATGCATTGAAACAACTGCCATGTGATTGGTTGATTAGATAATTGCATTAATGAGAAATTGAACAGGTGTTCCTAATAATCCTTTAGGTGAGTGTATACTGTATATATAGGTTACTATTAGATATTTATGGATGCTTATTTCCCCTATTGATTGCCTTTAGTCATCTAATTCTCACTGCAAAACTTCAAAACATTACTATTTTAATAACAAAGTTACATGTAATCTTTAGAAAATCTAAATAAATGTATATTATTCATTCTGTACATTATAATGTTGTGATGCCTACTTTTATTTCAGTTTTTAACTCTTTATTTATTTAGACACGAGAGTGTTGAATTTTAATATCGGCTATATTTGTTAATAACATGAGAATAATTATCAGCCAGAATTTTTATACCGGTGCATCCATATCCATAATTTTATCATAATATCCCTGAATAATCAGTAAACATCTGTATAAATGCATGTTAATTCATGGAACATAATTCTTCAAGAGTGTGAGCTCTATACTGTGTTTAATAATGGCATAGCTGGAGTCAGATTTGAGCTGTCAATTATAAATAAAGACTTCTCGGGGAAATGTGATGATCATCTGATCTGTGCGATCAGAGGCTGGATTTTGAGACTCGGCTTATAAATTTTGTATTGCTGCCATTCCTTCAGTCTGCCTTCCTGCCTTCAAAGCATTCAAAGGACTATCGGCCTATATTTAAATGACCCTACATCATCTCCTCCCATTCAAGCCAATCAGATTTCAGCATATTACTTTACTGCGTCATCAACACGGCTTGTGATTACATCAGCAGGTGTAAAACATTTTCAAATATAGCCAAAATATTGATAAAACCCCAAGTACTGAATCCCCTCAAAACAATTGAGACTGTTCAGGGTGAATGAATCAGTGATGAGTCTTTTCTTGAATAGAATCACTATTCAAATCCAGCATTCTGAATTGATTCCCAATCGGAAGTGATTCTTTTTGGTATGACTCACAGCCCTAATGAGCAGCAAAATTGTGTTGGATAATAAAACAAGATAACAGTTCTTTCAAAAATAAACTTCACTATAGTTAGATAATGCTACAAACAAACAAAAAATACAATTTGCCTATGGGCTTAGAAAAATAAACTTATATTCTCATATACATATACGGGTTGCTGTAAGCCAGTTTCAGTCTGAAAACATGTTCCTGTTCATACATCATTTGAGCTCATGAGTTCTTGTGATTATTTCTCAAGCTTTAGCCTATTCTACGGCAGAGAAAATGTGAAAATTGTCATTGATTTTCCGATGCTTTGCGATACACTAAGAAAAAATATAGACATTGTAATGGCTGTCTCAGACGTCTGCTTCTGAATCATTAGCGAAACATTTGGATGATATCGTATCATATTCAACACAGTAGGAATTGTTACTCTAAATGTGAGGTGCATGCATCCATAAAATGAATAGAAAGAATAAGTACAGAAAATCCCTGTAGTGAAATGAGTAAGTATCGTCTCCGTGTATTGGGTTGTGAGGATCTGACAGTGCTTCATTGGTAGAAGTTGCCATAGATTGCATCAGGAAACCCTGAAGTTGCACAAATGCGAGTGTAGAGAGAAATGAAGGTCTGTTTGCATCAACCTACACACTCCAGCACAGTCCTGTCCTCTAACTGTACTAACAGGTCAGGAAATAGAGGTGAGCCAGGCTGACAAGGCCAACGCAAGGTGATATTTTGCCTAGGAATCTGAGAGAGCGCAATCTTGTGTGCAATGACACCGGTGCACTCATCAGCGTCATCCTAACCCGTGAGTCGGTCCACAGATGCTGTTGAAGCTCAAGTACCTGTAAAGAGGCTGCAGGGAACCGCACAGCGAAACTCCTGTGAATTCTGATTCACACTCAGGTTTGTAATTAGCACTCTGAACGGTTCCAGGGGCATTTCTGAACCAGAAGCAACCACAACACCTGTAATTACATGTGGATCAAAACAAGCCGATTTCGGTGAAGTCCTTAGCATCTAAAGGACTGTCTGACAGGGAGCAGGGTTGAACGCCCACCACCTGAATCGGTGCATCACAGAGGTGGATAAAAATAACCAAATTAGTAGATGGATTCAAGGAAGGAGCTGAGAATGGTTTCATAACTGCAGATCCATTGCTTGAAAACCCCTGCAAAGTGTACCATGGAAACCGCAGTTTCTGCCTGAATATCATTGTTTGTACAATTGCTGTTCTCACAAAAAAAAAGTTTTTTTAAAAAGCTACCAGTGTCAATGTCAACTAACTAACTAACAACAAACTCACCGACTAACTAAAAACTACTAACTAACTGACTAAGAACTTACTAACTAAATGGTCAACAAAATTTAATATGTTAATAATGTGCTGAGAAGCCATTCTTAGGTTGACATCTCTGAAAAGTGCTTTTGAACTAAAAGCCCTGAGGGATGTTGTTCTGTCATGCATTTTCATGACAACCGTAGAGGAGATTTTTTCTGAATGGGAGCGGCTGATGCTCATATTTCAAACAAAAGGTATTGACTCTGTTTTTCATATTCATAACTCCTGACACATATTAAAAAATGATGGTCACTATAAGATGAGAGTAAAACAGAGGTAAAAAATTAAAGCTTGAGTCCTAGATCTTTTTAATGATGCATAGTTTGTCAAGGTAATTACATTACATCTAACAGGAACTTTGAGCTAATTTAAACAAAGAATGCTTCAGTGCGTAGGCGTCCTCATAAAGGTTAACAGAAAAAAAATATGTTAATATACTGAAAATACATTCTTTGGTTGACATCCCTAAAAAGTGTAAACAGTGAGTCACTGACTGACGGACTAACAGACTAACAGCTTCTAACTAACAACTAACTGACTGACTTACTAATAACCACCAACTAACTGACTGACTGATTAACTAACTAACTAATAACCACCAAACAACTAACTAACTAACTAACTGACTGATTAACTAACCAACTGACTAAATAACTAATAACCACCAACCAACTAACTAACTAACTAACTGACTGATTAACTAACCAACTGACTAACTAACTAATAACCACCAACCATCTAACTAACTAACTAACTGACTGATTAACTAACCAACTGACTAACTAACTAATAACCACCAACCAACTAACTGACTAACTAACTGACTGATTGACCAACTCACTCACACTCACACTCACACACACACTCACACACACACTCACTCACTCACTCACTCACTCACTCACTCACTCACTCACTCACTCACTCACTCACTCACTCACTCACAACTACTAACTAACTAACTAACTAACTGAATGGTTGACAAAGAGTAATGTTAATATGCTGACAATCAATTTTTAGGCTGAGTTCCCTGAAAAGTATAAACATTGAGTCTCTGACTGACTGACCCACTAACAGCTTCTAACTAACAAATAACTAACCAACTAACTAACTAACTAATAACCACCAACCAACTAACTAACTAACTAACTGACTGACTGACTGACTGACTAATTGACTCACACACTCACACTCACTCACTCACACACACACACACTCACACTCACTCACTCACTAACAACTACTACCTAACTAACTAAATAACTGACTAACAACTAACTATCTTAAATGACTGACTAACTAACTAACTAACTAACTGAATGGTTGACAAAGAGTAATGTTAATATGCTGACAATCAATTTTTAGGTTGAGTTCCCTGAAAAGTATAAACATTGAGTCTCTGACTAACTAACTAACTAACTAATAACCACCAACCAACCAACTAACTAACTAACTAACTAACTGACTGACTGACTGACTGACTGATTGACTCACTCACTCACTCACTCACTCACTCACAACTACTAAATAACTGACTAACAACTAACTATCTTAAATGACTGACTAACTAACTGAATGGTTGACAAAGAGTAATGTTAATATGCTCACAATCAATTTTTAGGTTGAGTTCCCTGAAAAGTATAAACATTGAGTCTCTAACTAACTAACTAACTAACTAACTGACTGACTGACTGACTGACTAACTTCTGACTCACTAATGACCACCAACAAACTACTAACTAGCTAACTAACTAACTAATTATCTAACTAACCAACTAATTAATGGACTAACGGACTGACTAACTAACTAACTAATTAAATTGTTAACAAAGAGTAATGTTAATATGCTGAGAATCCATTCGTAGACTGGCATCCCTGAAAAGTGTAAACATTGTGTCACTAACTGACTAACTAACTAGCAACTACTAACTAACAACTAACTGACTAACAACCAACTAACTAACAATTACTAACTGACAACTAACTATCTTAACTGACTGACTAACTAACTAACTAACTGAATGAATGGTAGAGCTTAGATCGGGCCCAAAAAATCAAGCCCGACCCTACCCGAGCCCGTGTACATTGTGTCCGAGCCCGGCCCGGCCCGACACATTAACTGTAATTATGAGCCCGAGCCCGATTTAAACCCGACCATTTTTTTAAACGTGGGCGTTCTGATGAGAACGAGCCTGTAATGAGCGAAGCGGACCGGTGTGACGCTCAGCTCAATAATCCGCTCTATGCCAGCGCACTCCACTCATGAACAGCTCACCGGTAAAATGACGTTCGCTCAAATCCCGCTCAGACATGACATTTATCTGTACTGTAGCCTACTATACTTGTTGTAGCCATTAAACAATGTATTTTGTTTCATATTTATGTTTAAATATTATAATGTTATTTTTAAATTTCATCTAGGCTATATTGATTATGAAAAGTGCAAAGATGCGAGTGGGTCAGAAATGATTTTGACCACTTCATTAAGTTTTGTTTTGTAGAAAGCCTTTCTTTAAAGTGAATTTTGTTTTGTATAAATTGTATCTTAATTTGAATAAATTTTTCATCAGCCAATTGCCTGGATTTAATAAATAAGAAGCAAATAGGCTATAGCAGACAATAATCGTGACATGGAGGCGCCGGAGCGATCACTTGCATTGCTCTTGAACATGTCTCATAAATTAACCGAAACTCAGCAGGCTACTTGCCTCACAGACAAGAGAAATATGTGTATAGAAAGCTTGAAATGTCTACTTTTACAATTCGAAACGAAAAGAAATAGTTAAGCAAAGCGCACTGTTCACGCGAGCAGCTCATGACTGGCGTCTCAGAGCGTTTCTGTTCAGAATGCTGCGCTTCATCACTGCATGTGCTGTGAGTTTAACACGCATTTTTAGACTAATCCTGACTTTGTACACATTTGTTTCTTAGTTGTAGTATTAGATCTTACTTTGCTAAAAATATATATATATTATTTCTGATTATGGCATAGCTTTCTGCCCACCCAATTAGGCTAATGAAGTAATGATTAAAAAAAACACAAATGCTTGATCAAGGGCCCGGTCGGCCGGCCCGAGGAGGATAGTGGCGGGAAATATCGGCCCGACCCGGCCCATGGCTCTGGCTCGGGCAGAGAATCTAAACTCTAATGAATGGTTAACAAAAAATTATGTTAATATGCTGAAAATCCATTCTTTGGTTGACATCCCTGAAAAGTGTAAACATTGAGTCACTGACTGACTGACTAACAGCTACTAACAGCTTCTAACTAACAAATAACTAACCAACTATCTAACTAACTGACTGACTGATTAACTAACCAATTAACAACTACTAACTAACTAACTAACTGACTAACTGACTGACTGACTGATTAACTAACCAATTAACAACTACTAACTAACTAACTAACTAACTAACTAACTAACTAACTAACTAACTAACTGACTGACTGACTGACTGACTGACTGACTGACTAGATGGTTAACAAAGAGTGTTCTGGCAGCGGCTCACCAAAAGTGAGCCAGCTCTGGCCCAGTAATGGTTGCCAGATTTGGATGTGCAGATTTGGCCCGATTTGAACTGAGACACGGCACATTTAGCCACATTCGGCCCAATTACGGACCATAAGGGCTGGTCTGATTTTGGGCGAGATATGGCCATACAGACCCGGACCAGTTCAGGTTGAGTGCTGGGGGTGGGTCTCCTACAATGTGGTAAACTGTATGTAGCAGTGAGGCTTAAACTTAAATGTAATATCCTTTCCCTGTCAATGTTATTTATTAGTGTATTTTTTATTTTAATATATATTAATATTTTCCTTTTTTCCCCACATTCTCTGTTTTCTTAACTAACTAAATTTGGAAATTAATGATTTAATTCTTATAATGAAACAAGTTTAAGTGGTTAAGGGAACTTTAACAATTTCTGCTATGAGTTTCAAGACATGCGCACTAGCTGCGACATCTATTGACGACACCTGGTGGGCTTTTTGTGCTGCTAATTGGCATTTGGCAGAAGAGCAGAAGAACTTCTTGCTACCGTGGTGAGTAAATATTTGATAACTGAACATATGCTATCACTTTAAAATCCCATTTTACACAATTTTTGGTTTATTTATAATGAAGCTAAAATCGTCAGCTGGCTGACAGCGTTCTTGAGAATTATGGCAGCCGTAATGAATTGACAGCCTGTCTGCTTATATTCAACATTTTTTACAGTAAACAGTACACTTTTTAGGGAACTATATGTAGAGTTTGGTTTGTTTAGATGCTCTGCAGAATCAAGCAATACTGTGTGAACAATCCAGCTCGGGGGTTATCAAACTTTTGTTTGGGTTTGGACCAGGCATTCAAACCAAGTGCAAAGTCATTTTTATGGAGAACAAGACCCTTAAATGTCCCCCTAATAGGCATGTAACGGAAGATCTTTGTAATGAAATGTGAGAGATTTCTGTCCCTCCATTCACAGCCTACATGACTATCTCTTTCAAGGCCCAGAAATATAGAAAAGATATCATTAAAGTAATCCATGTGACTCCAGTGGTTTAACTTTAATTTTAAGAAGCAATGTGAATGCTTTGTGCAAAAACACATAATTTACCACTTTACCTCAAGTTTTGGTGCCACCATCTGCAGAACCTGGAGACCTGATTTAGTATTTTATATATTCATTTAGATAACTTTGTAGACATCTGTTTACACATTTAGGATTAAGGGATCATTCTGTTAATTATGTCATAAACACATTTAATCTAGTTTGTTTCTGTGCTATAAAACATGGAAAGACTTAGAAAGATAAATACTTTATATAATATAAGTATTGTACCATTTGTAACTGACAATATTGTATTTCAGGTTTATTTTAATATTTTAATAGGTGACCGGTAAAAGAAACTATCTGGAGGTTTATGTCAAAACTGATGACAAACCCTCTAGCAAAACAAATCAACTGGGGTGGCGTCAATGGGAATTATGGCTTTGAAACCCTTGCCATTGAAGACGTTGCCCTCAGTAAGTTTAATTTGTGTATAATAGTGTTAATTGATTTCCGTTGTTATAAGAAACACATTTACACTTTCTTGCAAAGACCTGATGAGAACATTGATAAAACTGTCATGTCTATATGCTAGATATATGGAATAGATGGTTAACTATAATAATAATAAAATGTGAAATGTACAGTATGTATGTAAAATTAAATTAACACAAAAATTAACACAAAGTCTGCAAAAAATGAAGATATGTAAATAGTTTATCAACTGACTATATAGCCCTCTAAAAGTACTAGTTTTCCCATCATGCCATGCTAAGTTAGGCTAACCAGCTTCATGTTTGAACAGGCAAACTTTTGACATATTCAGCCGACTGATCTTTTTGTTTTTTTAAGAATCAGTCCAAAGAAGTGCAAGCACTGTCAGTGCATCAGATGGAGAGATAGAAACATTCATAAAAAGATGGCTGTAGCTCGCTTCAGACAGAGATGGGGAAGAAAAGAGCGGGCCCAAAAGCAAACTAATTGTACCTAAGGTATGTTCCAAATGTTAATATTTACCAGAGTTACCATTCATGTTATCAGTCTAAGATTTCTGAGATCTATCTGACTAACCATACGTGTCATTGTCTGTTCCCCTTTTTATCTCTCTTTCTGTCTATCTTTCCCTTTTTTAGGATACGCTTACTTGAGGAGTCTGCTGGTGTTTTTTTTTTTTCATCACACTTTTTTTTAAAATGTTCCAAATATGTTTCAAATAAATGTTTATATCACTCATATTTTTGTTGTGTGATTTTTACTTGGGGAAAAGGAGCATATATGGATGTTATGGGATGGGATGATTCATGGGGTAGTAGGTGGGGATGCCATTTAAAAAAAAGGGCCAAACCATTAATCTTTGTAAAGTTGACATATTTAGTTTACATGCATAAGTACATGTAGGCTTAACAAGGACACTGTAAAATATTTTGTTAATGACATTTTAAGGTAATGTCATTTTGTGAAAAAACTAATTATTCAAAGATCTGTTTTTAAAAAATAAATGTGGTTTAATACACATTTTAGAAGTTGTACTGAACACACTTTTTTTTTTTTTTTTTTAAATTCTGTTTAAGAGTAAGTGCAAGTATGTTATTTAATTTAGCAAACAAGACTAGGCCCGCTACTGGCTAAGTGTAGTAATTTTTCTGGCGTGATTGTGGCCCAGTGCTGGCAGTGTCAGCTCAGTTTTAGTACCCAGACATGGCCCAGTACCGGCTAAGTGTTAGTCAGCTAACTGACTAACAACCAACTAACTGACTAACAACTAACTAACTAACTAACTAATTAACTGACTGACTAACAACCAACAACTACTAACTAACAGCTAACTGACTAAAAACCAACTAACTGACTAACAACTAACTAACTAACTAATTAACTAACTGACTGACTGACTAACAACCAACTAACAACTACTAACTAACAGCTAACTGACTAACAACCAACTAACTAACTAACTAACTAACAACTAACTAACTAACTAACTAACTAATTAACTAACTGACTGACTAACAACGAACTAACAGCTAACTGACTAACAACCAACTAACTGACTAACAACTAACTAACAACTAACTAACTAACTAACTGACTGACTAACAACCAACAACTAACTAACAACTAACTGACTAACAACCAACTAACTGAATAACAACTAACTAACTAACCAACTAACTGACTAACAACTAACTAACAACAAACAAACAAACCAACTAACTTAACTAACAACAAACTAACTGACTGACTAACAAATACTAACAACTACTAACTAACAACTAACTGACTAACAACCAACTGACTAACAACTAACTAACAGCTAACTAACTAACAACAAACTAGCTAACTAACAACAAACTAACTGACTAACAACCAACTAACAACTACTAACTAACAACTAACTGACTAACTAACTGACTAACAACCAACTAACTGACTAACAACTAACTAACTAACTAACTAACTAACCAACTAACTAACTAACAACAAACTAACTGACTGACTAACAAATACTAACAACTACTAACTAACAACTAACTGACTAACAACCAACTGACTAACAACTAACTAACAGCTAACTAACTAACAACAAACTAGCTAACTAACTAACTAACTAACTAACTAACAACAAACTAACTGTCTGACTAACAACCAACTAACAACTAATTGACTAACTAATTGACTAACAACCAACTAACTAACTAACAACTAACTAACTAACTAACTAACTAACCAGGGCCGGATTATCCATAGACGGGATTGGGCGAGTGCCCTGGGGCACCAAGTGATTAAGATCAATTTTAAGGGTTTTCTCTTTTAGCTGGTTGCTTAGTTAGAGATGCTTGTAATGTTCCTCGTGTGTGTGTTTTATCAGTCCCTGTTTAATGAGCGACGATGGCCAAAAGAACTAAACAAAGTTTAGTCTGGTTACCCTTTAGGCCTGTGATATTAATCTAATTTTATTTTCGATTTCGATTTTGGCTTCCAAGGATTATAAAAATAAGATATGAGGTAAAACTATTATAGACTAGTCGTGTTCCGTCGAACGCAACTTCCTTTCCTTCACAGCGGTGCGCTTTCATTTCTCCCTAAACCCAAACTTAACGTCAGATTTAGCACAATCTGTGATTTTTATAAGATTCAGTCTCCATTCTTTCTAAATTGCGGGACGTGTTTGATAATAAAAAGAGCTATTAAATGCACAATAATCCGCGCAAGAGACGCTGTTTCCGACTTCAAGGCGGTTTATGTGTGCGCGCGTTGCCAAACGGATCGACTTGCACTTTGCACTTTTGCACGTCAAATACAAAACCATCAAATACACAACAGATAGCCTATGTCAAAACGACCAGCTTGGAGAGTATTCACTTAAGTTTTTACACAGTTTATATCTTAAATGTGTGTAAATAGTTTGGAGAAATGGGAGAATGATATTATTAGATCTGCATTCGGTCTTAAAGGGGCAGCGTCTAATAAACCTGCTGACGATTGAGCCATTAATGTGAATCAAACAACAAAAGGCAAAGAGAAAACACTCACAGCTTTGAATGAATAACTTTAGCTTTAATGCGCATTAATCTATCAATTTATACAGTGACAAATATGCAGTGTTATTTTACATTACATTACTTTATTAGATTTCTTTTGTAGGCCATATTACTTAATGTTAGTAGACCTTCCTGAGATTAAAGCACTGTTTATTTCATTTGTATCTTTGTTTTATTGTGTATTTTTTGACCATTTGTTTGCACTTTGTTTCTTTGTTCTAGTTGTATCTTATGCATATAAAACACAAAAAAATGTCTGCACACTGGTCCATTTACAAATAGATGTTTTATATTCGTTTTGTTTTGCTATAGATATTTTACTTTTCAGATTATAAAGCAATGTTAATTATGTTCTTAATTAGGTTTTTTTATTAAAAAAAATATATAACAAAACGAACCGACAAGAAAACCGTTAAAGTACCGGATCGATAAGCAGTATCAGTAAGAGTAGTAATACCGTTAAAACCTTAATGATACCCATCCCTAGTTTTGCTGCTGTGCGTCTCTGGTGCTGAATTCTTCTTAGGTTGAGTTCCCTGAAAAGTGTAAATATTGAGTCTCTGACTGACTGACTAACAGCTACTAACTAACTATTAAAATAACAACTAACTCACTGACTGACTAACCAACCAACCAACCAACAAACTAAAAGCTTGACAAAAGCCCCTTTCACACAATGAGTTGATCCCAGACAATTGCCATAAAGTTGCTTAAAGGTGCCTTCTGTGTTAATGCAAACATGTCCCGGGATTGATCCCGGGATCGATTCCAGGATGGGCGCCTAGTAACATCGCCGGGATCAGTCCTGTAACACGCGCTGTGTGAACAAACGGCAGGATCAATGCCGGGTGTGTCGTAGTGATGACGCTGAGATCGTTCGCCAGCTTAGTGGAACGGTACTGTCCCGTAACGTGGTAAATAAAAACTCTCACTCTCTCATAGCTTTTTCTCTAATGGAAAAGCTAAATATTGATTTACAGTAAGCACACAAGATGAAGACACAAATCGCAGCACCTCAGAAACAGTTGTCAGGCCATCGATCCCTCTAATCCTCCCTAAAGCCCTGGGATGAATTTGGGAATATTTGTAGAAAAACATGACATTTCCTGAAGGTCTCCTGGAGGGTTTAATCAAATCTCAGTCCCTTAGAGGGAAGAAGCAGTGTTTCACAGTCATGTGTTATATTCTCATCTAAATACAGGCTTTGTGCTTGGAGAGAAAGGAAAGTGGGTCAATGAGAAATAAATTCTTCTTTGGATTAGTGTTGGTTTCCTTTGGTTTTAAGCATTAATGTCATATTCATGAAAAGTTAAAAATTTAATGTCTTGTGGTGTAACCATCAAGTAAATCGTCCAGTTTTTTTAAATGCTTTAAAGTGTTTTACAATATTATGTACGAATCTGAGGGGTTTTAGCATATTCCAGTTCTTCATCATTTGGGATTCACCCTCAGAAACCTGTAAAAAGTTGAGTTGAAAGAGAATCTCCTCCCCAGCGAGAGCAAGCGAGAGAAGAACAGAAGCGCTTCATTAACATCATTCTCTTTGTGTGGGGATTTCACTGTGACTCTGACATCTCACACACACCCAGAGGACGTCATTTTTATAGTGGCTTTCAAACAAAGGAATAAGGACGGAGAGTATTCTCAACTCTCGTCGATATGGCTGAATCTTGGATTGAAAAGTAGAGCGAAAATAGTGAGTTTGTGCTTCAAACAAGAACAAATATTTGCCAATAGGGTCAGAAAAATACACTTCATTCAAAGGGAAAACGATTATTTTTCTGACTCCATTCACAGATACACTATATTGCCAAAAGTATTGGGACGCCCCTCCAAATCACTGAATTCAGGTGTTCAATCACTTCATGGCCACAGGTGTATAAATCAAGCACTAGGCATGCAGACGCTTCTACAAACATTTGTGAAAGAATGGGTCGCTCTCAGGAGCTCAGTGAACTCAAGCGTGGTACCGTGATAGGTTGCCACATGTGCAATAAGTCCATTCCTGACATTTCCTCACTACTAAATATTCCACGCTCAACTGTTAGTGGGATTATAACAAAGTGGAAGCAATTGGGAACAACAGCAACTCAGCCACGAAGTGATAGGCCACGTAAAATCACAGAGCGGGGTCAGCGCATGCTGAGGGTCACAGTGCGCAGAAGTCACCAACTTTCTGCAGAGTCAATAGCTACAGACCTCCAAACTTCTGTGGCCTTCAGATGAGCTCAAGAACAGTGTGTAGAGAGCTTCATGGAATGGGTTTCCATGGCCGAGCAGCTCATCCAAGCCTTACATCACCAAGTGCAATGCAAAGCGTGGGATGCAGTGGGGTAAAGCACGCCGCCACTGGACTCTAGAGCAGTGAGACGTGTTCTCTGGAGTGACCAATCACGCTTCTCTGTCTGGCAATCTCATGGACAAGTCTGGGTTTGGCGGTTGCCAGTAGAACGGGATTTGCCTGACTGCATTGTGCCAAGTGTAAAGTTTGGTGGAGGGGGGATTATGGCGTGGGGTTGTTTTTCAGGGGTTGGGCTTGGCCCCTTAGTTCCAGTGAAAGGAACTCTTAATGCTTCAGCATACCAAGGCATTTTGTACAATTTCATGCTCCCAACTTTGTGGGAACAGTTTGGGGACGGCCCCTTCCTGTCCCAACATGACTGCGCACCAGTGCACAAAGCAAGGTCCATAAAGACATGGATGAGCGAGTTTGGTGTGGAGGAACTTGACTGGCCTGCACAGAGTCCTGACCTCAACCCGATAGAACACCTTTGGGATGAATTAGAGCGGAGACTGCGAGCCAGGCCTTCTCGTCCAACATCAGTGCCTGACCTCGCAAATGCGCTTCTAGAAGAATGGTCAAAAATCCCCATAAACACACTCCTAAACCTTGTGGAAAGCCTTCCCAGAAGAGTTGAAGCTGTTAGAGCTGCAAAGGGTGGGCCAACTCCATATTAAACCCTACGGATTAAGAATGGGATGGCATTAAAGTTCATGTGCATGTAAAGGCAGGTGTCCCAAAACTTTTGGCAATATGGTGTATTTGTGTTTGTTTCAAGCGCAAACTTGCTTCATTTTAGAAAGCAAGACTTAATATCTTCAGTCATTTTGCTTCTCCAGTAAATGTATCTTGATTCAAGAATGTTTAGATATTAAACGAGACAGAAACACTGAGAAAGAATAAAAAATTTTGCAGTGAATTTACAATAAGGACTTTCTATCCTTATAAGAATCAGAAGCTGTGTTCTGCAAGCTAACATTTTCTTTTTGAGGAAACAGTTATTCACAGTAAATAATAAACACAAAGATGGATTTGGTTTGTTGTCGACTGTCTTTGGTAAGAGCTTTCGTCCAACTCCATGATGATGTGAAACAAGAACAATATATCAAAATGATTGGTGTGGCATAAAGGACATCATTTTAAAGATTGCCCACTTGGATGTAAAAGCTCAAAGCAATCTTTAGAAAACATCAGTGATTTCAGACAAACCTGTCAACGAGAAGTTCGTCTCCAAAACCCAGTGACATATACTCTATTATTTCAGAGAGTGGGAAATAAAAGAAAGATGCTTCACGTTGCCATCGTGTCAAACTCGTATAGATGTCGGTCTGGTCATATGACCATCTGTCCAGATGACAGGTGTTAGACAGGTGTTTACCCAAAGAATAATTGAGCATGTGAGATTGATGGTTTGCAGATGTGTCCCTTTACGCTCCATGCATGAGTATTTCAGCACGGCTCTTCTGTTGAAAGCGAAGGGCCTGATTCCAGGCGTCTGCACAATGACAAGGTGTCAGCTCGTATCGACTGCTGGGTTCCTTCGCTTCCTTTTAATCAATTACAATTTCCCTAAAGCCGCTTGTCTCCTCAGTCTCTCGGTTAATAGAGAAGTGACTTCAGACGAGGCCATCTGTTGCATACCTAAACACACTCACCTGTGGCTCGTTTCTACCGCGCTTATGCTCTTTGTCTCTGACATTTTCACATTCATTATAATGCTGAGGCGTACTGATCACTTAAAGGCGCTTCGAGTCGGATTAATACCGGAGGAAAGCACTCGCTGCTCTCTTGTAACCTCCTCCCTTTATTAAATTAAAAGTGCAAAAAAATAAATCAATGTATAGTCGGCTGCACGTTCTATTGCGGACGTGTTGACATTTTCAATACATTCAAAACAAGGTCAATAAATCTCTTAAAATATCAGATCATTTGACCTTTAGACATGTTGTAAAATGTCATGTGATGTGACAAAACCTTTTATGAATTCATAAGGGATGATACATTTGGCGTTATTTAAATGGCATCGATAAGGGACCTTTATTTTGACAGCGCTGAGAACGCCAAACTTTGGTTAACAGTTCTTTACAGTAAACTATTGGACAGAAATGTTAAACAAATAAAGTTAACAGAAAAGTGTCATAGCGTTTGCCTTTCTTTTATTAATAATAGTAAAAAAAACAACTATATGATCAATAAGTTATGACAACATATGTTTTTATATATATGTTATATATTAAATCACATCTGATCTCCTTGATCTCTGGAACATCAGCATCGGCCATCGAAAAAATTCATATCAGTCAACCATTAATTATGTTTGTAAAAAACAGATGATTTCATTTGAAAAATAACAATTAATATGTTTGGACTTACACAAGGTTGTTTGATGGTTACACCACATGACATTTTTACTCTCATCAAATTTATATGGTATAAAATATTTTAAAACCAACATGAATACAAAGTTTTTTTTCCCCTAAAGATGTTTCTATTTAAATATTCTATTGAATATTACATAACTCATATTCTTGCGTTATATCCCTACATAATTGAGGGATTATTATAATGCAAGCATTATTCTTGAACACTCATTCTTAGACACACACAAAACAAAATAATGAACTTACAGTTCTTAAAAATGCATGCATATTTTTCACTTTCCTGTTCGGGTTTGAAGGAGAATCAGTTCTAAATTGGGAAGAGAAGATTGATCACACATTTTTCTAAAGTATTATGGAAATATTTTTGTGGGTCAAAGCAGAAAATCTGACATTAAAGTGTTCACAGCACCATCTTAGCCCACAAAATCCTTTTTATAGCAGCAAGAGATGCATTTCCACCCGAGGCATCTGATCTGTCTGTGTGTGACATCTGTGATTAATCAATGGAAATGTTCCATTCTCCTGCCAGGGACGAGGTCTATGTTAAATTCTGTACTCCGAGTCAGCTCAGCGGGAAAGTGCAGGTACGACCTTGTGTTTCGACCCCATTACTTCCCAGACCTTCAAACTCAGAGGTCTGATGTTTCATTCAGCCGCCGTCCTCTCACGTGATCTATTGATGGAACTGTTGAAACTCTCCATCAGTCTCTGTTGGTTTTGCACATGTGAAATTGTTAACCCCGGGTCATTCTTAACCCTGGGGTAAAGCCAAATCTGGGTTATCATTTCCCATGTCATACTGTCATGCTTGGGTAGTTATTAATCTTGAGTCAGATTTCACACTGTACTTGTATTTGTAAACTGGTTTGCTTATTTACAGAGCAGGGTTAGAGTGACCTTTACCTGCGTAAAGCTGCTGACCGGGTTCAGTAAAGCAGGGCTGTGTGCCATTTAAAGGGGACATATTATGCTTCTTTTCACAAGATGTAATATAAATCTCTGGTGTTCCCAAATATGTCTGTGAAGTTTCAGCTCAAAATACCCCCAGATCATTTATTATAGCTTGTCAGATTTGCCTCTATTTGGGCTTGAGCAAAAACACGCTGTTTTTCTGTGTGTCCCTTTAAATGCAAATGAGCTGCTGCTCCCCGCCCCCTTCCAGAAGAGGGAGGATCCTTTACACGAGCTTCAGATACTCCGTCAACAACAAAACAGGCGAATCTCATGCAGACAAAATGTCAGAAATGAGCAGTTGTGGAGCAGCCGTACATGTTTGAGCCGGAGTCGACACAGATGAGAGACTCAGGAAGAGCTCGACACTTTTAGACTGAATGCTTAGTGGATCATTTATGTAACGTTAGTTGTTGTGGAGTTACGTTGATCGACTAGCATGTACCGTCATGTTAATCTGTAAATTGTTGTATAGGTGCTCGTGTGGGAACGTAACACGTCCGTCACCCGACTATACAATGCATAATAAATGTGTGTTTATGAATTACGCAGACGGTGAGTGTTTTCAGGATAAAACTAACGACACAGCTGTAGTCTCTGTGAATACAGTCAGAGACGATGCTAACTTTAGCCATATTAGCCATACAGCATTCTAGAAATCTCATTCAGAAAGGAAATTTGCAAACATTCACAAAATGTGAAGTGCCATCCTTATTTGTTTTGGATATGAAGGTAGAGCACGAAGTTCATCAACAACAGAACATTAGTAATGTTTTTACTGTCTTACTGAAATACTACTGTAAATCAGCTGTGGGCTACAGTATTACCTAAAACTGTGTCTGTTAATGCAGATTGTCTGTCATTCTTACAACTTTGAGTAAAGATAAAGGATGGAGTAAGATTTGTTTGCAAACTTTAATGTTCCATCAGTCGTTCACATTAGTGCTGGGCTAATGCATGCACTGTTATTGATACAGTTCCCGCATGTGCACTGCAATACATTAGAAACACACACACACGCACACACACACACACGGGTTTGTTGATAGACATACACTTGTTATTGCTGATGGTGAGGAATTACAGTTGAAACATCTCATACCTCAAACTGAGTAGCATCACTGAGAAACGTCCTGCTCAAGGTTCGGGTTGAATAACTAGTTCTTCCAATGTTTCGTCATCGATTCGGACTCGCGCTGGGATCATCGGACTCGTGCAATGATGAATCGACATCCTCGTTACTGTCTTTACAGTGTGTACAATCACTGAGCTTTAGGAAGCCTCCAGAGCTGAAGTTCAGTTATGGTAATGGGCGTTTGTTTCCAAAATACACGCTGTACCCGGTAGACCAATCACAACAGACTGGGCCATCTGACCAATCAGAGCTGAGCAGACCAATCACAACAGACTGGGCCATCTGACCAATCAGAGCAGAGTAGACCAATCACAACAGACTGGACCATCTGACCAATCAGAGCAGAGTAGACCAATCACAACAGACTGGGCCGTCTGACCAATCAGAGCAGAGTAGACCAATCACAACAGACTGGACCATCTGACCAATCAGAGCAGAGTAGGCTCATGGAAAGGAGGGAGTTAGAGAGACTGATTTATCCATTGAGTCGTTTGAGAATCATTGAACATTGTGGTGATGTGCAATGTATATTATGAGAAAATGAAACTGTTTTTTGACCTTTGATACATGTAAACCTGTTGTTGGAGACCTTCAAAACTAAACTAGGAAACTTTAAAATAGCATAATAGGGGCACTTTAAAATTTCAATGTAAGAGGGCGGATGGACAGATGGACGGACGGACGGACGGACGGACAGATAGACAGATAGATAGATAGATAGATAGATAGTCCACAGTTTATTGACATTAAGCTGCTATTCTGAATTAATGAGTCTCAATATTTATGTTATCTGAGAGATGAGCATCAATATTGCATGAGGTCATTTTAACCTCTTTAGCAGCGTTGCCTTTTCTCCTGCGCACAGCTGTTTCCATCTCTGCATTTCCTATGGACAGACCTGTGTGCCAGGTGTCTCTAGCAGCGACAGCTTCACTCGAGTCATGGACAGAACCGGCTGACATGCTGAATTATTGATGCTGTTGAGTTAGTATGTTCTGGTGAGCCAGCAGAGGAGTATCAGAGGAGTATGTTCAGTTTCCTGCTGTCTGTACATGTATGAGAGGACTAAAGCCGTGAGGGACATTAGTATTTCACACACACACACACACACATGAAGGAATTACTACAAACTGGACCAATGGGTTTTTCTCTTCTCTGTAACTCGGTGGGATTCTCTTCTGTTTATGGCTGCCGCTGACCGGGATAATGATAACAGCTAATGAGAATGTGAAACCGCTTAGAGGGTTTTGACATGTTCCTACTCATTTTTTATACATTCAGTTGTTTTTATTTATTTCTTTATTTTTCAATTGCCCTTTCTTCATCTTAGATTGTTTACGTCTTTCAGTAATTCTCAGGAATATGGACAGGGCATCACATTGTCTATGGCAGTGGTTATAAAAAGGAAAAAAAAGTTGTTGTTTTTTCCATTTTCAACTATTACGCCCTTTCTCAAAGTCTTGACGTTGTTTCTGGCTCTACTAGAGCAGGTTTTCCTGCTTGAATGTTGATTATTTCCTCATATTCTCCATTGTTGCGGCTCCTCTCTTCCCAGTCTGTCAGTAACGCTCTGTTTAGTTCCTGTCTCTATGAAGCCCCTCCTTTTGAAAAACACAATGTGCTCTGATTGGTTGGCTGGAGCAGTGTGTTGTGATTGGTGTTTGGGAAATGTCCCGCCCCTTACCATAACCACCAGTTTCAACACACTACTAACTAACTCAACCAGGCCCCGCCCCTTTATTCTGCGTATAAATTATTATAAATGAGAAATATTGTGACGTGTTGGTTCCCGGAAGAAAACTTAAGACTATAATGGAGGCGTTTCAGGAGTTCAGGAACACTGACACTGATATAGAGAAGAACTGGAGCTTTGCATTACACACTAAAGACAGATGAAGATGGACAAAAGCAGAATAGGTGCTCCTTAAAACACATGTTTATGCATCCCATCAGACAGCCAGACAACTTCCCACGTGCCTGTCAATGATGTGTTCATGTCTGCTGGACACGAGACAAATGCGGGAAGAAAATAACAACTGAAATGTGTGCTGCGACTGTTTATAATGATGATGAACACCGGCTCGCCTCTGCGGCACGTCCAGACCCTCAGAAATAGCAGCGTATTGATTTGCTGTTTTGAAATGTCTGGGGCACTTAGTATCCTGCAGTTATCCCCAATTTAAATTAGGGCCTGGCATGGGGCACAACGGCTCGTCCTTGAACGATTGTAGTAAAGCGATGCCGGTGGCTCGACGTGCTGTACGTCTGAATGTTGACTTTGAGACTTTGTTTCCAGGGAGGGATATCATCCTCGACTAGGTCAGAAAAGACATCAGAGGGCTCTGGGACTCTATGGGTGATTAGCTCCAGAATTGGTTAACTGACATCTATTCTGTTAGAAATCAAACCGGCAAATTTTCTCGTTAGCAGCGAAGCTGTACGGCCTCTGCATCTCTGATGTGACTCTGGGTTAATGTTGATGCTCGCAGACCTGTTCCCTCCATTGTCATGTGCTTGTTCATCATTAGCCCTGCCTTGTGCTTAAAATCAGCATTAAAGGGAAGTTGCGCTGGTCTTTTCTTCTCTATTGTTTGTGAAATGCTTCAGGAACAAGAACAAATGTAGGTCGGGGCTTGTTTTTGTCCGTGGGGAATTGATTGGATGGTTTTGGTTTGCTATTGGTGGATCTCATGTCAAGTCACCTTTATTTATATAGAGATGTGTTTTAGTCTAGATTTAAACTGACAGAATGTGTCTGCTTCCCGAACAATGCTAGGAATACTGTTCCAGAGTTTAGGTGCTAAAAAGGAAAAAGAGTTGATTTTGATATTCTAGGTATTATCAACTAGGCAGAGTTTTGAGATTGCAATAGATGTGATGGAGTATAATGCGTTAAGAGCTCGCTCCAGTACTGGGGAGCAAAACCATTTAGTGCTTTGTAAGTAATCAGCAAGATTTTAAAATGTATGCGATTGTTTAATAGGGAGCCAATGCAGTTTTGCCAGAACCGGACTAATATGGTCATACTTCCTGGTTCTAGTAAGAACTCGAGCTGCTGCATTTTGGACCAGCTGGAGTTTGTTTATTAAGCGTGCAGGGCAACCACCCAGTAAAGCATTACAATAATTGAGCTCATGAACTCATGAACTAACTGCTCCGCATTTGTCATTGAGAGCATACGTTGTAATTTAGATATATTTTTAAGATGGAAGAAACATGGCTTTCAATGAAAGATTGGTATCAAAGAGCACACCCAGGTTCCTAACTGACGACGAAGACTTGACAGAGCAGCCATCAAGTGTTAGACAGTATTCTAGGATACTATGTGCTGAGGTTTTTGGTCCAATAATTAGAAACTCTGTTTTTTCAGAATTAATTAGTAGGAAATAACTAGTCAATCAATTTTTTATATCAGCTATGCATTCCGTTAATCTTGTGAATTGGTAAGTTTTGTCAGGGCACAAAGAAATATAGAGCTGAGTATCATCAGCATAACAGTGAAAACTAATGCCATGCTTCCTAATGATACACTATATTGCCGAATGTTTTGGGATGCCTGCCTTTACATGCACATGAACTTCAATGACATCCCATTCTTAATCCATAGGGTTTAATATGGAGTTGGCCCACCCTTTGCAGCTATAACAGCTTCAACCCTTCTGGGAAGGCTTTCCACAAGGTTTAGGAGTGTGTTTATGGGCATTTTTGACCACTGATGTTGGACGAGAAGGCCTGGCTTGCAGTCTCCGCTCTAATTCATCCCAAAGGTGTTCTATCGGGTTGAGGTCAGGACTCTGTGCAGGCCAGTCAAGTTCCTCCACACCAAACTTGCTCATCCATGTCTTTATGGACCTTGCTTTGTGCACTGGTGCGCAGTCATGTTGGAACAGGAAGGGGCCATTCCCAAACTGTTCCCACAAAGTTGGGAGCATGAAATTGTCCAAAATATCTTGGTATGCTGAAGCATTAAGAGTTCCTTTCACTGGAACTAAGGGGCCAAGCCCAACCCCTGAAAAACAAACCCACCCCATAATCCCCCTCCACCAAACTTTACACTTTGCACAATGCAGTGAGGCAAGCACCGTTCTCCTGGCAACCGCCAAACCCAGACTCGTCCATGGGAGTCCAGTGGTGGCGTGCTTTACCCCACTGCATCCCACGCCTTGCATTGCACTTGGTGATGTAAGGCTTGGATGAGCTGCTCGGCCATGGAAACCCATTCCATGAAGCTCTCTACACACTGTTCTTGAGCTAATCTGAAGGCCACACGAAGTTTGGAGGTCTGTAGCTATTGACTCTGCAGAAAGTTGGTGACTTCTGCGCACTGTGACCCTCAACATGCGCTGACCCCGCTCTGTGATTTTACGTGGCCTATCACTTCGTGGCTGAGTTGCTGTTGTTCCCAATTGCTTCCACTTTGTTATAATCCCACTAACAGTTGAGCGTGGAATATTTAGTCGTGAGGAAATTTCACGAATGGACTTATTGCACAGGTGGCATCACGGTACCACGCTTGAGTTCACTGAGCTCCTGAGAGCGACCCATTCTTTCACAAATGTTTGTAGAAGCGTCTGCTTGCCTAGTGCTTGATTTATACACCTGTGGCCATGAAGTGATTGAACACCTGAACTCAGTGATTTGGAGGGGCGTCCCAATACTTTTGGCAATATAGTGTATCTCCCAAGGGTAGCATGTACAGGGTGAAAAGCAACGGTCCTAGCTCTGAGGCTTATGGTATTCCATACTGAACTTGTGATCGGTATGACATCTCCATTTACTGCTATAAACTTATGTGAGTGACAGGTTGCCCCGCCCTCATCATCAGAGAAGAGAAGATATGTCGTTGCAAGAAGGAGGGGAAGTTATTCTGATTCAAGATTACCAGGAAGATGAATGATGTGCACTGATAAATAATTTATAATAAACACTGCAATATTCCATAAAAAACAAGTGCCAATTGGTGACTTTAAAACCCATTTATAGGCCAAACAACACCTGTGCCTTGTCCTCTAGTGACCTAGAAGCTATAATGAAAAGGAGGCAAAGAAAAATCCGTTGGGAAATCAGAGGGTCTCAGTTTCATTCCCACAGTCAGGAGAGTTTGGATCACCGCTGTCGCCCCACTAACTGGACTGGATCATCCCATTAGCGCTCTGTTAGAAACCTTTAATCTCTCTCTCAGAGATCAGCGTGACCGGCCGATGCTGAATCAGGCCGCAGTGATAAATGAAAAATGAGCTCCAGACATTGTTAAAAGAACGTGTATTCTGATGAAATGTTTCACAAGCAACTTGTATATTACTAATACTTCATTAGATGTTTAGTGCTTTTAAATGTGGGGAACAGGTTTATGTAATATTTATATCATTTTAATAATTAATTTTAAACAAAAATTGGTCACAACTTTGGGTAGTTCTTTAAGATCTGTTAATATTTTTGAAAGAGTCTCTCTGCTCACCAAGGATGCATTTATTTAGTCAAAAAATACTGTAAATTTCTGAAATATTACTCCAGTGTAAAACAGCTGTTCTCTATGTGAATATATAGTAAAGTGTAATTTATTCCTGTGATCAAAGCTGAATTTATCATCATTACTCCAGTCTTCAGTGTCACATGATCCTTCACAAATCATTCTAATATGAGGATTTGATGATCAACAAACATTTATGATTATTATCAGAGTTGAAAACAACTGTGATTTCAGTGGAAACCGTCATACATGACTATTGAAACATTTGGAGTAAGTAAACAACAGATTTTTGGATTAAAATATCCAAAAACCACTAGAACAGTGTTATATATTTTGTTGACTTGTGTACTCACATTATCCCAAATGTTTCCAAGAATGTTTAAATCCAGAGAAATCATAAATTTTAACCAGGACACGGCCCGTGTGTGTGTGTCGCCTATCAATGACATCATACCCGCGTTACCCTCCGGTTTTATTTTGTAGAAACCATGGAAACACAAATGACGCTTTAATATATGATGTGTTTTATTAGACAGGTGAGCAACTGTTTGGATCATTCATGGACAGAAACTAATCATTGTTCTCCAGCTCAACACAGTTAGTCTTATTGTTTAAATCTGGTGTTCTTGATTTACCGCGAGTACCATGTTTTACCATGCCTAATATGATCTCGCTCACTGCAGTGTGAACAAGTGTCTCATAGTAGCGCCGAGCGAACGCACAGAGTAGCATTATAACATCACTTTAACACACTCAAATGTGTGTGATATGATAAAACAGCGCTGCGTTCCCCCACACACACATGAGCGGAAGAAGCGGAAGCGCTCGTCTGACAGAATAAAAGCTCCGCCAAATCAAGGAGTCAAGACACGCCTTTGTGTTGAATAAGAGACGAAAAATTACGTATTGTGCCTTTAATTTGAAAGAAATTAATACTTTTATTCAGCAAGGATGCAAATTGTAACAGTAAAGACATTTATAATGATACACAAGGTTCTATTTGAAACAAATGCTGTTCTTTTGAACTTTCAATTCATCAAAGAAAATTATGAAGCAGCATCAATAGTTAATAAGGATAAACAAATACAGAACATCTGCAAAACAACACAGCAACTGAGCCTGTTTACTAGGCAGACGCAACATGCCTTGTTTTGTGCATTTATCTCATTTGCTGTAATAGTGTCAGAGCTTTGCTGTGTCTGGTTCAGTCCACCATTAGCAGAGCGGTGCGCGTTTGTGAGCTGATGCCAGTTAATTGCTGGAACGTCAGGGTCTTGTTTTAATGGTGCTGATGCTGGAGCAAACAGGATAGAGTCCATATAAAAGATGGAGACCACATTAAAACACACAGTAACGAGCTCAGAGTGGAGCACATGCACCTTTCACTCTCACAATCCACCAGTTTGCTCTGTTTACTCCGCATGAGTCAAATGACTTTAACAGAGAATCATTCAGAAGAATATCATGGCATGAGATAGCAACCAACACAGCAACATAGTGCCGCCCCACATCTGGTACCGGATCTGGGCCGACACTATGTTGCTGTGTGGGAAGGATTGCCTTCTGCTGTTTTGTAGTGTACACCAGGGCCATAACCACCATAGACATTGAGGGGGACAAGTCCCCCCGAAAAATTAGAAATGGCCAAATTGTCCCCCCCAATATTTGATACTGTTGATCCTTCTCTGCTGTACTCATCACACACTGCTCTGTTTGTTGCTAGGATGACAAAAATAAAATGTTAACTTTTTAGGCTGGTCTGCCTCAAGTCAAAGTCAAAGTGTTTATTGTCATATCCACAGTGAGGAAAACAAGTTTCCCTGTACAATGAAATTCTTTCTTTGCAGTCCACAGTGAATGCCAAGACAAGTGCAAAGTATGTAAAAAATAAAAACACAAACACACACACACACACACACACACATAGACACAAACATAATAAATAAAAATGCTGTAAAAGTAAGAATTAGACTGTGTAATATAAAATATTAAAAATATTAAAATATAGTACATCTATATATGCAAATGTCCATTATTGACTATGTGCAAAACAATAATACATTAACGTGCAAATTTAGTATAACTACATGATAATAGCAGCAATAACATTAACAGATGTGCAAATTAATGCAATAATTAGTCCAACTATTTTATGAGATAGATGAGACTAATCTGTGTCCATCTGTTTAAGAGTCTGATAGCTGTGGGGTAGAAGGAGATCCTCAATCTGGAAGTCCTGCATTTCACATTGCTATACCTCCGTCCCGAGGGTAGAAGTGTGAACAGTCCATGCTGGGGGTGGGTGGGGTCCTTAAGGATGGAGGCAGCTCTCCTGTGGACTCTGCGATGGTAGATGGCCTGCAGAGAAGGCAGTGGAGTCCTGATGATCTTCTCAGCAGTCTTCACAATTCTCTGCAGACGTTTGCGGTCCCTCACAGTAGTGTTTCCATACCACATGGTGATGCAGCTGGTCAAGACGCTCTCCACAACACAGCTGTAGAAGTTGTTGAGGATCATGCCAAACTTCCTCAGTCTCCTCAGGAAGTACAGCCGCTGTTGTCCCTTCTTAACCAGCTGGGTGGTATTGAGTGTCCAGGTGAGGTCCTCACTGATGTGGACCCCCAGATATTTAAAACTACTCACCCTCTTTACTTCAAGCTCTCGGATAGTCTTGTCCGTGTTGAGGGTAAGGTTGTTGTCCTCACACCATGTTACACCTCCCTCCTGTAGGCTGCTTCATCCCCGGCAGTGATGCGTCCCATCACTACGGTGTCGTCAGCAAACTTCAGGATGATGTTGTCCTTGTGGGAGGCGACACAGTCATGTGTGAACAGTGTGTAGAGGATGGGACTGAGAACACACCCCTGTGGGGTGCCAATGTTTGTTGTGATAGTAGCTGAGGTCCTATTTCCAATCTGGACAGACTGCAGTCTGCCAGTCAGGAAGTCTAGGAGCCAGTTTGTGGGTGAGTTTATGAGGGATGACCGTATTGAAAGCGGAGCTATAATCGATAAATAGCATCCTAATATATGTGTCCTTATCTTCCAGATGAGAGAGGGAAATATGGAGGGCATCAGCAATGGCATCCGAGGTGGACCTGTTGGAACGGTATGCATACTGCATACCAATATGTCCTGGGGTCCAATATGTCCGGCATACTGCTCTGAATGTGGGCCAGCACCACGCTCTCAAAACACTTCATGATGATTGGAGTGAGTGCTTCCAGTCTATAGTCATTCAAGCAGGTTGACGGGCTCTTCTTGGGAAAGGGGACAATAGTTGTGGTTTTGAAACAAGTGGGAACGGTGCTCTGACTGAGGGAAAGGTTGAAGATAAATGTGAGTACATCAGTGGGTACAAGCTCTGAGGGCCCGCCCAGGGATGTTGTCTGGCCCTGCTGCCTTGCGGAGGTTATGTATGTGTGTATGGCTCCTCTCTGTATTGACACTGGAGGTCTCAAAGCGGGCAAAGGTGTTCAGGTCATCCGGCAGGCTGTCTGAGGAGCTGATAGTGCTCGTGGTGGTCCTGAAGTCTGTGATGTGCTGCAGGCCTTGCCACATCCGCCAGGCGTCAGCAGTAGAGTAGAAACTGTCCAGCTTCTCTCTATACTGTCTCTTGGCCGCTGTTATGGCTCTTCTCAGTCCATGCTTTGCAGCTTTGCAGTCTCATTGCCAGATGTAAATGCAAAAGATCGAGCACGCAGCATGTGGCATACTTGACTGTTTATCCGGTGACTTTTATGGTGGGTATGATTTTATCAACACAAGTGCTAATGTACCCAGTCACATACTCAGTATAGTCCCGAATGTTGACAGAAAAGTCCTCCTGAGTGGCTGCAGCTGTAAACACATCCCAGTCTGTCAGAGCTAAACAGTCCTGCAAAATGACCTCAGTCTGTGGGGTCCAATGCTTAATCCGTTTGATGACAGGGTTTGTTTGTTTGAGTCTTTGTCTCTAAGCCGGGTACAGAAACAAAGAGATGTGGTCTGAGAGTCCAAAATGGGGGCGGGGTGCAGCCCTGTATGCACCACATATGTTGCTGTAAACATTGTCTAGTGTGTTTTTATCGTGGGTGGGAATGTTCACATGTTGGTAAAATTTGGTAAGCACAGTCCGAAAATTGCACTGATTAAAGTCGCCAGCGGCAATAAAAACAGCATCGGGGTGAGCCCTCTCTAGTGCGCTAAAAACGTCATGAATCTTGCCGAGTGCTGCCGCAGAGTTGGCTCGCGGAGGGATTTAAACAGCGGCTATAAACACAGCAGTGAATTCCCTCGGTAGATAGTAGGGACGGCAGTTCAGCAATAAAAACTCCACGTCTGGCGAGCAGTGCTTATAAACAGTCTGAGTTATTAATAAACACACACACCTCCCCCTTTAGTCTTACCGGAGGCTGCAGTCCGGTCTCTCCGGTGCACGGAGTGAGTCTGTAGCTGAACAGAGGAGACTTTCTCTGAGAGCCAGGTCTCGGTAAAAATCAGAGCACAACACTCCCTTGCTTCCCGTTGTAATGTGATCCTTACTCTCAGCTCGTGTAGTTTATTTTCCAAAGACCGCATGTTAGCTAACAAAAGGCTTGGTAGTGGTGGCCGGCTAGCGTGGGCTTTTAGCCTAGCATGGAGCCCTCCCCTCTTGCCTCGCTTGCGTCGCCGTCTCCGGAGCGCTCTCCTCGGATCAGCCTCCTCGCTCAAACTCGGTGCTTCAAGGCCTACCTGTGGGTGGTGGCGGTGGTTTCGGGAGCGAGTAATGAGTTGTAACTCCGGTGGTATAAAACCGGTAAATTCAAAGTGGTTGGCTGAATTGGCGATGTCAAGTAATGCCTGTCTGTTGTATGTTAGCAGTGCATGGCATTTGTGCACTGCAAAGAAAACAAGAAACAAACAAAAAGAAAAGAAAAACCGGCATTCGAGAGCGGAGTGAGCAAACACGTCTGCCACGGAGGGCACCATCAGCGGTCTAACAGCGCTCGCCACTGTCAGAATGAGTGAGATGGTCAATCAAATCAAAGAAGGCGGGGCTTAATGTCAGTGCGAATTCCAGCGCGACGCTTTAGTTATAGCAGTGAAAGAGTGCGTCATAAGGCACATTTAATAACACATTTAATATTTGACAACTGTATTACGATAAAAAAAGTTCAGCGACCAACAGTAATATCAAGAGACGCAAACTACTTGACATTTTTTATGAAATGTCACCATTTTGAATTGAAAATATGACATTATTTATGTAAATTATGAATTTGATGTAACAAGAAACGGTTTGCATTTTTAGATATTAGGCAGATGAAAATAAATGTGTGTGTGTGTGTGTGTGTATATATTTATGCATAAGTTTAGGATTGATAAGATGTTTAACGTGTTTGAAAGAGTCTCTTCTGCTCACCAATGCTGCATTTATTGGATCATAAATACAGTAGAAATTCTGAAATATTACTCCAGTGTAAATCAGCTGTTCTCTATGTGAATATATAGTAAAGTGTAATTTATTCCTGTGATCAAAGCTGAATTTATCATCATTACTCCAGTCTTCAGTGTCACATGATCCTTCACAAATCATTCTCATATGAGGATTTGATGCTCAACAAACATTTATGATTATTATCAGTGTTGGAAACAGTCGTGATACATTTTATTTCTCAGGATTCTTTGATGAATAGAAAGTTCAAAAGAACAGCATTTATTTGAAATATAAATAATGCATCCTTGCTGAATATATGTATTCATTTATTTAAAATAAAATCTCACTGAACCCAAACTTTCGAATGGCATATATGCATTATGGTGTATATGCATTATATATATTCTACTTCTCTTGCTTTGAAAGTATTTTAATGCATTAATTATGCCTTGTAATGCACCGTATAATGCATTGTATGCTCTCATGAATAATTGTACCCCAGTTGTTATAATGCATTATAATACTTCTATCCATGTGGTATCAGATTTCCTCTCATGATTTATTTTGTTGTATGACATCGAGGAAATCACGTCTGGAGTCTTTGATGCTCAGTTTGTGTTCCAACTCAAATGTAAAAGCAGTAAATGGGTTTGAAGGGAGAGTCTCGGGTCCTTTTGTGCTTTCTGAACATTTCCTACTTTTAGTGTGAGCTTTGCTTCGTTTCTTAAGTCTGAATCTTCTGAGGTATGTTTTAAAGGGAAAAATGTATGGAAGCCCGTTTCTGGTTAAAAAAAATCCAAAAGTATTTGCAACTTCATATCCCCCAATTGTGACTGTATATCTCATAATGTAACAATATGACCTTGAATCTCACAGTTGTGACTTTTTAACTCACTGGGAATTTATTTATTATTTTAAACTTTCCCACAATTACATTTTTAATTTGTTAAATAGAAGTGGAAACAGCCCAGCTAACAGGAAACGTTCTGTCAAGGTTCTCTCAACGTTATGAACAAACGTTCTTCCAGTAATGTTATCTGGTCTTTAATAATGTTCTCAAAACATTAGCACAAAAACATTATTTATACATCGATCATGGAACATTTTTTCCTGGTAACACTTGATGTCTTTATATATAAACGTAATGTGTTTTGGTTTCTCAGTTCTTTCCTTGTCCGGTATCGTCTTCATTTAATGTGGTTGTATTAATGTTTCCTCCTGAGATCTCCTGAGTTTTTCTGTGTGGATTTAATAAAGACTGTTTTCTACTTCTTTCGTTGTGCGCTTTCTACAAACAACCGTGACAATAATGCATTACAAAAGTATTTCTAATGCATTAATTATGCCTTGTAATGCACTGTATTATCTCATGAATAATTGTAACCTCAGTTATAATACATTATAATACGTATCAATTCATTGAACACACCTTTAGAAAGTATAATGCATTCAAACACATGACAAACAACCAATTTCAGATGCAACAAGGAATCAGCAAATACAATATAATATAATATAATGCTTTTTAATGCATTTTAACTTTGTTTACAATTATTTATGAAAAGATATAATGCATTATAACGTACATTATGAATACCTTTATAATAATGCATTATATACACACTAATATAAAGACTTTAAATAAAGTGTTACCCAAAGGTTTAGTTTGTCAAACGTTTTTTAAATGTTGCTATACTTGTTTCAGAGAACATTCTAAAGTAACGTTCCCATAATGTTTGAAGAATGATACAATGAAATGTTTTCTTAAAGTTTGCATAACCAAGAAAAAACATTTTGAAATTTAAAAAACTGGACGTTTCAGAGAACATTCAGAAATAATGTTTTCATAACTTAATGGGAATGTTAGCAAAACATTCTTAGATCATATTTTTGTTCGCTGGGAGGCATGAATGTTAATCCACTGTGGTTTGATGAATTTTAGAGTTTATAAGAAATTATATGTTTTCTACCCCAGTGCTAAAGACATGGATGTTCATTGTCGTTTTCACCTCAACAATCTGTATATTTACATTATCACAGGATCCATGTACACTGTACAAAATTACATGATCAATAAGTTATGACAACATATGTTATTACATTGCTTTAACTCATCAAAATTAGTTATATAAGATTCCTACTCTTTTTTAAGTCAGTTTAATGTGATTTAAGTTGAAATTACTTAAACATCCAAGTTGTTTGTAGTTAAAAATGGCAGCAACTTGTTTTTACAGTGTACTATACACCTATTAGGCATAACATAAAAAGACAGAGAATATATAAAGTGAATAACACTGATTATCTCTTCATCACGGCTCCTGTTAGTGGGTGGGATATATTAGGCAGCAAGTGAACATTTTGTCCTCAAAGTTGATGTGTTAGAAGCAGGAAAAATGGGAAAGCGTAAGGATTTGAGAGATTTGTTTGACAAGGGCCAAATTGTGATGGCTAGACGACTGGGTCAGAGCATCTCCAAAACTGCAGCTCTTGTGGGGTGTTCCCGGTCTGCAGTGGTCAGTATCTATCAAAAGTGCTCCAAGGAAGGAGCAGTGGAGAACCGGCGACAGGGTCATGGGCGGCCAAGGCTCATTGATGCACGTGGGGAGCGAAGGCTGGCCCGTGTGGTCCGATCAAACAGACGAGCTACTGGAGCTCAGAGTGCTCAAGAAGTTAATGCTGGTTCTTATAGAAAGGTGTCAGAATACACAGTGCATCGTAGTTTGTTGCGTATGGGGCTGCATAGCCGCAGACCAGTCAGGGTGCCCATGCTGACCCCTGTCCACCGCCGAAAGCACCAACAGTGGGCACGTGAGCATCAGAACTGGACCACGGAGCAATGGAAGAAGGTGGCATGGTCTGATGAATCACGTTTTCTTTTACATCACGTGGATGGCCGGGTGTGTGTGCGTGGCTTACCTGGGGAACACATGGCACCAGGCAAGCCGGCGGAGGCAGTGTGATGCTTTGGGCAATGTTCTGCTGGGAAACCTTGGGTCCTGCCATCCATGTGGATGTTACTTTGACACGTACCACCTACCTAAGCATTGTTGCAGACCATGTACACCCTTTCATGGAAACGGTATTCCCTGGTGGCTGTGGCTCTTTCAGCAGGATAATGCTCCTGCCACAAAGCAAAAATGGTTCAGGAATGGTTTGAGGAGCACAACGAGTTTGAGGTGTTGACTTGGCCTCCAAATTCCCCAGATCGCAATCCAATCGAGCATCTGTGGGATGTGATAAACAAACAAGTCAGATCCATGAAGGCCCCACCTCGCAACTTACAGGACTTAAAGGATCTGCTGCTAACATCTTGGTGCCAGATACCACGGCACACCTTCAGGGGTCTAGTGGAGTCCATGCCTCGACGGGTCAGCAAAAGGGGGACCAACACAATATTAGGAAGGTGGTCATAATGTTATGCCTGATTGGTGTATATTTAGTCAACATTTTGGAAACACAGAGTTTATGGAAAAAGATGGCATAACTATATATTCTGGTGAACGTACTGAAACTCTTTGATGGAGATGACAGAGAATAATCTTTCATAATCCATGTCAGGTGGACCTACAATATTCTCCTCAAATGTAACTTCCTGTGGAAATCAAACAGAAACTGTAAGAATCCCGAGCAGAGACGAGGAGAGGAAGGCTTAATGCTCTGTTTTATTGCTGTTGAGGACATCAGATTCCACTAGTTTACACTGCTAACATGTGAAGCAAGGCTTCGTTTCCACCGTCTAGCTGGAAGTGTTTATTGCTGATCGGAGTCGGATCATCTGTGCATGTCACTCAAGAGTTGGACGCTTTTGTTTTGTGCTCATGAAGGTTTATAGCCTAGAAATCTAGACGCACCCTAGCGGCAGCAAATTATATTTGCAGCCAGGGTCGTCTAGCAACTCTCCGTTGGCTTGCGAGCTTGAAAAACCAAACTCTAGTCAGGCCAATCACATCGTGTATAGGGTCAGTGGACGGGCTTAACATAATGACGGCAGAGTTGCGACGGTTCCGTTTGCTACTTGAAAACAAAGAAGCTGGCGAACAGCGGTCTTTCAAATCGGCTTTGGCCGCGACTCTGGAAGACTTGGCGTTAAGCTTTTCTTTGAGAAAAGAACAAAGAACGGCACTGAAGTCATTCTTAAAAAAGGAAGATGTGTTCAGAGTTTTGCCGACCGGATACGGCTAAAAGTTTAATCTATCAGCACCGCTTCACCTTCTACGTTGCTCTGGTTGGTTGTAGCGCTATCCTATTGCGTGCAGAGGGAATTTGAAAGACAACTGTTTATCCGGCCCCTCGGATTGAGCCCTGCCAATGGTGTGTTCCCAGACCCAACATCTTGATGTGGGTCTGGTTTGTCAGGCTAGAAGGTTTATGGACCAGATGGAGGCTGTGCTAGAACGGACATTTGCCTCATCTTTTAGGAGGCCAAGATGACTTATTAATATTATACTGCCCTATGCAGAAGGACAGTCAGACTAATGACATTAGATGTTTCTAGAGTCCACAGAAGGAGTTGTCTAATGAAACACTAACTGTACACTATTGCACATATATAAATCAACAGACGTTTCCTAATAATAAAAAATGATATTCTGAAATGAATATATTAATTCACCAAACATCAAAAAAACTCATTGGAAAACACGTCATGGGATAATTGCGAATGGTGGGAGAAACAGTTGTTTACTACTTTGCATTTTTAATTAACCATGCTAAAAAAACTAGAGGAAGCGAATGAGAGCTAGTCATCGGAACGGATATCTGCGGGATGATGAATGAGCTGTCACGTCCAACCATTCCGGACCTGCGCTCTCCCCGACATCCACTCCATCTGCTGAGTGCTGAGCCACACGGCTGGAGTCAGAGGTCACCTGAACATGGGCAGCAGGTGAGTGCTTACCTACACTATATTGCCAAAAGTATTGGGACGCCCCTCCAAATCATTGAATTCAGGTGTATAAATTAAGCACTAGGCATGCAGACGCTTCTACAAACATTTGTGAAAGAATGGGTCGCTCTCAGGAGCTCAGTGAACTCAAGCGTGGTACCGTGATAGGTTGCCACCTGTGCAATAAGTCCATTCCTGACATTTCCTCACGACTAAATATTCCACGCTCAACTGTTAGTGGGATTATAACAAAGTGGAAGCAATTGAGAACAACAGCAACTCAGCCACGAAGTGATAGGCCACGTAAAATCACAGAGCGGGGTCAGCGCATGCTGAGGGTCACAGTGCACAGAAGTCACCAACTTTCTGCAGAGTCAATAGCTACAGACCTCCAAACTTCTGTGGCCTTCAGATGAGCTCAAGAACAGTGTGTAGAGAGCTTCATGGAATGGGTTTCCATGGCCGAGCAGCTCATCCAAGCCTTACATCACCAAGTGCAATGCAAAGCGTGGGATGCAGTGGGGTAAAGCACGCCGCCACTGGACTCTAGAGCAGTGAGACGTGTTCTCTGGAGTGACCAATCACGCTTCTCTGTCTGCCAATCCCATGGACAAGTCTGGGTTTGGCGGTTGCCAGGAGAACGGGACTTGCCTGACTGCATTGTGCCAAGTGTAAAGTTTGGTGGAGGGGGGATTATGGGGTGGGGTTGTTTTTCAGGGGTTGGGCTTGGCCCCGCAGTTCCAGTGAAGGGAACTCTTAATGCTTCAGCATACCAAGACATTTTGGACAATTTCATGCTCCCAACTTTGTGGGAACAGTTTGGGGACGGCCCCTTCCTGTTCCAACATGACTGCGCACCAGTGCACAAAGCGTCGGTCCATAAAGACATGGATGAGCGAGTTTGGTGTGGAGGAACTTGACTGGCCTGCACAGAGTCCTGACCTCAACCCGATAGAACACCTTTGGGATGAATTAGAGCGGAGACTGCGAGCCAGGCCTTCTCGTCCAACATCAGTGCCTGACCTCACAAATGCGCTTCTAGAAGAATGGTCAAAATGTCTGTCTGTCCGTCCGTCCGCTGTCTATCTGTCTGCCTGTCTGTCTGTCTGTCTGTCTATCTATCTATCTATCTATCTGCCTGTCTGCCTGTCTGTCTGTTCATCTATCTATCTATCTATCTATCTATCTATCTATCTATCTATCTATCTATCTATCTATCTATCTATCTATCTGCCTGTCTGTCTGTCTGTCTGTCTGTCTATCTATCTATCTATCTGCCTGTCTGTCTGTTCATCTATCTATCTATCTATCTATCTATCTATCCGTCCTTCTGTCCGTCTGTAATGTACATATTGTAATATCTATTGGCTAATGGCTTTATTGAATAGTGAGAGTCATATAATGACAGAATCACTGCTTGAGCGAATCACGTCAGTCGCCAGATATCAGCTGTGTGTGTGTGTGTGTGTGTGTGTGTGCGCACGCGCCTGTGTGTGTCTGTGTGTGAGACTGAGAGATTCAGTGAATGTAACTCTGACTCTCCAAGGCCACGGACGAACACATTCATCCTCCAGTGTTTTAGGGCTTCAGAGAGACATTTCAATTTTACTGTTAAGCTGCCGTATATTAAACGAGAGCCATTCCACTGTTGTGAACAGTAAAGTGGAATCGATCCCAAATGCATGCAATAGTTGGGGGATTTTGTGCTTAACAGGGAATTACAGACGGCTGCTGTACCGCATTACAGGAAAAAACTGTCCGGCATAATCCTTGCAAACTGGATTCAGAGCTCACAGCTCCACATTTAATAGCATGCATATTTTGATAACCGTGTCCTGGAAACCCCTCTCTATATGACAGTTTTGATACTTCTGCATTAATTGAATCCTGAGATCATTTGTGTCATATACGCAAAGCCACTAACTTTCATTACTTAGATGCTGTATCCTCACATACATTTCTCTGTCCTGGAAATTAAGGTGCTTTAGAGATAAATATATTCTCAGAGACATTAGCCTATAAACAGTGGATTGTGTAACAGTATAATAAAAGGGATATGAATACTTATTAATCATTCTTCCTCTGGTGTTGTACTATTATTGTCTTATGTAATAAGATGTTGTAAAAGTGCAGCTGTTAAGTTTAAGTGCACAATAGGCAGTGCTTTTTTGAGTGTTTTGAGCCACTGATTGGTTTTAATTTCATAAAGCTCAGCTGTACATTGAGATAAAGCATTGGTTACAGAGAACAAAGGAAAAAGCAAAAGAAGAGGAGCCAAAAAATGACCAAAACAGGATGATAATAAGCAATCTGCAAGTAACTAACACTTTTTTGTTCACTTTACTTAAAGTCTTAACTTAATTGTAAAAATCTAGTAATCTGTACTATTCACATACTATGCCTTGTTTACTCAGAAAACCCAAGTTAAGATTAATTGATTGCTCTGAGTGCCGTTTTGTCAAGCAAAAAAAAAATTGCTCACCATTATGGTGATCAGTGTTCCATTTGGTTGGGCACTTAGAACATTCATATTATCGTAATTCTCTTGCAGCGATGCAACAATAAATCACAGTTATTTGGTTATAAAGGAAGATAAGTAATAAATAGGTTGCTTTTAAAAGTTGAACTAGCTTCTGACTGAATAATTAAGTATAGTTAATGATTTAGTCAGAAATTGGGTCACCTTTTAAAAGCAACTTATGTAATACTTCCCTTCATGTCGTATAATGATCGTTTACAATTTTATTGCTAACACTTACATCATAAATACCTGTGAAACTATATGTTGATATAATCCCTCTATATTTGTGACACTATTTTGTAATTGACCATGCTTGAGTCTTCAACATTCTTCAACAAAGACTTCAACATTCAACATGCAAAACACAACAATGGTAACGACAATGGTAGCTTACTAAGTCAAGAGTAAATCTAAAGTAAATGATCAAGTACTCTTTTTTAAGGCAATCGGTTTGCATGCTTTTTTAAGTAAGTCTAACTAATAAGATTTTACACTGTAGAAAACATTTTCCATTTTTTAAGATCAGATACCATAACATTTTGTGGAGAGTAATATTTTCATCTGACTCATATCTCCCACATTCTTGCCCACACTTTTCATGTTTTTCAGGGATGTGTTGACTAATTCGTCACGGCTGATTGTGTGGATATGTGGCATGGATAAACACAAGCTGGCTTTGTTTGAGGCTCAGATCCACAGTAAAGGGCTTAAAGTTTTCCTCGCTGATTTCCTGTATAAGTGCAGAGTCAATGAGAGAACGTGAACAGATCCTTTACGCCCAGGGTTAATCCTTCACTTTTGGATTGCATACACTAACATAACAAAGCATGCTTTTGTTCATTTGGTAACACTTTATTTTACAGTCCTTGTTACATGTTACATGTAGTTACAATAGTAATTACTATTAATTGTGCTTAATTACATGCATATATGCCTAAAACACACCCTGACCCTAATTATTATTACTCAGTACTTCAATGCATAATTGCATTGTAACAAGGACACCTTAAAAGAAAATAGTAAATTAAGTAGTTAAATTACAGTGACAATACTACAAAATCATTTAGGTAGCAATTAAAGGTTGGATGTTTAATTTCGGTGACACTTTACTTAAAGCCTTTATTTATAATGCATTATAAATGTATTCATAATGCATGTTATAATGCATTATATTTTTCATAAATAATTGTAACCAAAGCTAAAATGCATTATAATAATTGCAGATTCCTTGTTACATCTGAAACAAAGTGTGGGGGCCTAAAGTGTGCCAAGAAAACATCCCCCACACCATTACACCACCACCACCAGCCTGCACAGTGGTAACAAGGCATGATGGATCCATGTTCTCATTCTGTTTACGCCAAATTCTGACTCTACCATCTGAATGTCTCAACAGAAATCGAGACTCATCAGACCAGGCAACATTTTTCCAGTCTTCAACTGTCCAATTTTGGTGAGCTCGTGCAAATTGTAGCCTCTTTTTCCTATTTGCAGTGGAGATGAGTGGTACCCGGTGGGGTCTTCTGCTGTTGTAGCCCATCCGCCTCAAGGTTGTGCATGTTGTGGCTTCACAAATGAATCAGTCGGCCCATTCTCCTCTGACCTCTAGCATCAACAAGGCATTTTCGCCCACAGGACTGCCGCATACTGGATGTTTTTCCCTTTTCACACCATTCTTTGTAAACTCTAGAAATGGTTGTGCGTGAAAATCCCAGTAACTGAGCAGATTGTGAAATACTCAGACCGGCCCGTCTGGCACCAACAACCATGCCACGCTCAAAATTGCTTAAATCACCTTTCTTTCCCATTCTGACATTCAGTTTGGAGTTCAGGAGATTGTCTTGACCAGGACCACACCCCTAAATGCATTGAAGCAACTGCCATGTGATTGGTTGATTAGATAATTGCATTAATGAGAAATTGAACAGGTGTTCCTAATAATCCTTTAGGTGAGTGTATAGCTTGAGTGGAATGTAAGTCGCTTTGGATGAAAGCGTCTGCCAAATGCATGAATGTAAATTATGCACAATAATCAGCAAAACAATAATCATATAAAAGTAAGCAAATGGTTTTATGTTGCAATGCAATGCATGCTGAGAGCTCACAAATACTTAGCAAATCATCAACAAATCTGTGTGTTCGCAAGTTTGGACATTTGGGTGAATGTCATTGGTCATCGTCCTCCAAAACTGCAATCCTTTACACTGTAAAAAACACTATATATGTGCTATTTCTACACTGTAAAAAATTATATGATCAATAAGTTATGACAACATATGTTTTTACATTGCTTTAACTCATCAAAATAAGTTTCAACTTCTTTTATAAGTTATACAAGATTCAACTCTTGTATACAAGATTCAACAAGTCAGTTTAATGTAATTTAAGTTGAAATGACTTAAACATCCAAGTTGATTGTACTTAAAAATTTAAGGCAACTTTTTTTTGCAGTTTACCTCACCTGACATGTAAGAATTGCTTTTATTAGTATAGTTCCATATAGTCAGGTTTATTTAGTCATATTGAGTGATAAGTGTCTCATTATCCTTGTTTGTTTATTTGTTTTAATTAATCGAGTGCTTGTTAAGGACAATTTACAGTCAAATGTTACAAAAGCCTGACATATGAGTCTAATGTTCTAATATAAAATCTAATGTTTTGAACAGTTTATTGAACTGTTAGAGACTATATATTAAAACTAAGTTTGCATGTGTGTTTTTGTTGAGTATCATATTTGATGCATCAGGCATTTATGGCTCATATAGTCTGATATAGTGAGAAAATGGAGGAAAAAGGCTAATTTTTTTATTTTACAAAAAATATGCAATTTGGTGCAGATGCTGATATTATATGAAATTCTGATGCTTGTAATGTAAATAAATGAGATCTTTATAACAGTAAAGCAGATACTGACATAAAATGCATATAAATATCAATATCTGTCAATAATTTGTCTTAGTAAGATGATATTTTAAATGCTTAGTTTTATGATCAAAGCTCTGTAGTTTTAAAACATATAATACAATGATGATTGACAGATAAACAAATAAACCTTCATCAAAAGCCTGATGATCATATTTGAGACTCATGATCTTTCTATAAAATGATATCTGGATAATCAAGTAAACCTTCAGACCAGATGAAATATTACTAACAATATCAAAGTTATTTTTGTGTTTACTTGATAAAAGAGTCTAAACTATCAATCAGACGACAGAAGGTTGTGTGTGACGTTTATCAGCAAATTTTTTATCATGTTGATGATTTAGAGATTTTATAAAATATGAATCCGTTGGCTTTATAGGGTTAAGATTTATTAAAGGTGAGAGAAACACCTACTGACTGACAGAAGAGATGATGAATAAGTGTGCATCTTCCTGTAGGGCCCTTAACGTAAACCTGATATGAATTTGATGACTCTTTCTCAAACACGAGTTCCAGAAGAAAACACAAAAGCCCTGAAGTTTGACCTTGACTTAAAAATAATGAGTTCACCAACAGCAAGTTTGGAGCAGAAGCATCTCTGTCTTCCGGCACTGCACAGATCTCTGAGATGGAGCGTCTGAAGCGCTGATGTGTTTTGTGGCGTCCCGTGAATCGATATGTGGGTCATGGCTTTTGACTTCAGGTGATGCTTAATGAAGTCTGGTGCTAAACTCATTAAATCACTGGTCTTTGATGTAGGCCTTTCAGTAAAGCAGAGTTTAGCAGTAATTACCGCTATGGATTATGAATCATAATTAAATGCACGATGGTGCTGAGGTGTGGTGTGGAATTTTGAATTTTTCAGGGATTCAGCGCAGCTGGAGGTTGCAAAGCGGTAAATTAAAGCTCTCAGTCAATCAGTGGTTCTCCACACATGGCCAGCGGCCTCGGGAATCCATTCCATCCCAGTGAAGCAGTGCGGACAGCCGAGTGTGGATAGCGTGAGGGTTAAACCTCCTTTCTGTGGCAGTCTAGAGTCTCGTCCTGTCATGGCCGCCACGCCTGAGCCCTCAGCCAAGATGGCCACCACGCCTGCGCTCTCAGCTAAGATGGTCGCCATGCCAGAGCCTTCAGACTCGCCACACCGAATGTGGCTAGTGCGAGGGTTAAACCTCCTTTCTGTGGCAGTCCAGAGTCTCGTCCCATCATGGCCGCCATGCCTGACCCCTCAGCCAAGATGGCCGCCACACCTGAGCCTTCAGCTAAGATGGTCGCCACGCCAGAGTCTTCAGACTCGCCACGCCGAGTGTGGATAGCTTGAGGGTTAAACCTCCTTTCTGTGGCAGTCCAGAGTCTCGTCCCATCATGGCCGCCACGCCTGAGCCCTCAGCTAAGATGGTCACCACACCAGAGTCTTCAGACTCGCCACGCCGAGTGTGGATAGCGTGAGGGTTAAACCTCCTTTCTGTGGCAGCCCAGAGTCTCATCCCGTCATGGCCGCCACGCCTGAGCCCTCAGCTAAGATGGTCGCCACGCCAGAGTTTTCAGACTCGCCACACCGAGTGTGGATAGCGTGAGGGTTAAACCTCCTTTCTGTGACAGTCCAGAGTCCCGTCCCATCATGGCCACCACGCCTGAACCCTCAGCTAAGATGGTCACCACACCAGAGTCTTCAGACTCGCCACACCGAGTGTGGATAGCGTGAGGGTTAAACCTCCTTTCTGTGGCAGTCCAGAGTCTCGTCCCGTCATGGCCGTCACGCCTGAGCCCTCAGCCAAGATGTCCGCCATGCCTGAGCTCTCAGCTAAGATGGTCGCCACGCCAAAGTCTTCAGGCTCGCCACACTGAGTGTGGATAGCGCGAGGGTTAAACCTCCTTTCTGCCACTTGTTGAAGTGGGTTTGACTGATGCAACTCACAAAAGTTTCTGTCTGTCAGTGGTTAGTTCCTGTAAGATCAATGGATCTGTGACGTCTCTGTTTCTGCCTCATCTTTTCCCCATCGAAACCCTTGAGCATTCACTCTTGATCTTGACCCACATAAGATCCCTTTTGTCACAAATTTCAGATGAGCGGCTTTGGCACCAGCCAATTTAAAGTGTGAATTGAACCTAGGAAAGGAAGGAAGGTTTATTGTACATCAGCTGTGCATATGCAGTATTTGTCTGATGTCGCAGTGGGATTTAGACTATAGTGATTATACAATTAAGTTCTCTCACATTTTGTCAACTCACATAACATTTTTGCATTAATTTTGTCTGCATTAACTGAAACCAAAACAGAGGATGTCTAGCTCTCAGAACACTTTGCATGGGGAGAGAAAATGCTCAAATTAAATGTTTTTTGAGCAAGATGAATAAAGGAGGAATGTTTATTGTCCTGGTTTTAGAAGTTGCTGATATGGTTTTGTATTTGGGGTTTCCATTATGGTGATGAATGGAGCTTGTGCTTCGTTTGAGGACAGAGAGATTTCTGTAAGTTACTTTATTCAAAAAGCTATTGGTGTGCAAACTAGCCTTTTCCTTCTCACACGCTACTGTCTGAAATGTTCAGGCGATTTCAGTTCCAACCTGTCTTGAGATGATTTGCAAAACAAAATATAGCATTGTTCAAGAGTATTTCACCAACAGTAACAAATAGAGGTTCTGCAGGGATTCATTTCCTCTTTGATTTTTATTTAAATTTTATTTTGTTTCTTGCATGATGCTGAACCACATTTGTTTTCAAAAATATCCAAACTTTATTACAGAAATGTCTTTCATCCACAGTAACTCTCAGTGCATTTTGCCTCATTTTAACAGCAGGACACTCAGAAACGTCTCAGTTCAGTCATGTCAGGAACTCATTTTCAAAGAGACCTTTGTGACAAACGGCAGTGTGTCATACTGACATATCTGGGCTAAGGTTAGGATTGGTGAATAGCCAACGTTCTCTGACAGTCCATTCAAGCTGTGAGAGACAGCCAGTGTCGTGAAGATCATCGAGCGAATAATCGACCGTCTGTTACTGCAGATCCACTCACGTCTCATCAGTTAATGCATTAACTAACATAAACTTACAATCAACAATACATTAACTATTGTTCATTGTTAGTTCATGTCAGTGCATTAACTAATATTAACTGATACAACTTAATTTTAAACATTATTAAATGTTGAAGTTAACATTAGCTGTAGAAGTATTGTTCATGTTAATTAATGTAGTTAACTAATGTTAACAGATGAAACCTTGTTGTTTTACTCCTGGTTATGCAAGCTAGTCCTCTTGATGCTTTTGCTTCAGCCGAACTCATCCTGAAGTTTGCAGTACGAGGCTTGTTTTCCCCATGAGAACAGTTTCTTAGAAGTGCATCTCAGTCTGATTAAAACAAATAAAATAGCAACAACATTAAAATGAGAGAGTATAGCCTTCATTAAACATCAATAAATGTTTTAATGAACATTCAGAGTCCTTCATCAAATAAGACTACGGTTCAAATGAATAACAACACTTTATTTCGATGCTCCACTTTAGACATTCTACTAACAATAGCTTTGCAACTACAAGTCAACTTACACCAATCAGGCATAACATTATGACCTAATATTGTGTTGGTCTCCCTTTTGCTGCCAAAACAGCCCTGACCCGTCGAGGCATGGACTCCACTAGACCCCTGAAGGTGTGCTGTGCTATCTGGCACCAAGATGTTAGCAGCAGATCCTTTAAGTGCTGTAAGTTGTGAGGTGGGGCCTCCATGGATCGGACTTGTTTGTTCAGCACATCCCACAGATGCTCGATTGGATTGAGATCTGGGGAATTTGGAGGCCAAGTCAACACCTCAAACTCGTTGTTGTGCTCCTCAAACCATTCCTGAACCATTTTTGCTTTGTGGCAGGAGCATTATCCTGCTGAAAGAGCCACAGCCACCAGGGAATACCGTTTCCATGAAAGGGTGTACATGGTCTGCAACAATGCTTAGGTAGGTGGTACGTGTCAAAGTAACATCCACATGGATGGCAGGACCCAAGGTTTCCCAGCAGAACATTGCCCAAAGCATCACACTGCCTCCGCCGGCTTGCCTTCTTCCCATAGTGCATCCTGGTGCCATGTGTTCCCCAGGTAAGCCACGCACACGCACCCGGCCATCCACGTGATGTAAAAGAAAACGTGATTCATCAGACCAGGCCACCTTCTTCCATTGCTCCGTGGTCCAGTTCTGATGCTCACGTGCCCACTGTTGGCGCTTTCGGCGGTGGACAGGGGTCAGCATGGGCACCCTGACTGGTCTGCGGCTATGCAGCCCCATACGCAACAAACTGCGATGCACTGTGTATTCTGACACCTTTCTATCAGAACCAGCATCAACTTCTTGAGCAATCTGAGCTCCAGTAGCTCGTCTGTTTGATCGGACCACACGGGCCAGCCTTCGCTCCCCACGTGCATCAATGAGCCTTGGCCGCCCATGACCCTGTCTCCGGTTCTCCACTGTTCCTTCCTTGGAGCACTTTTGATAGATACTGACCACTGCAGACCGGGAACACCCCACAAGAGCTGCAGTTTTGGAGATGCTCTGACCCAGTCGTCTAGCCATCACAATTTGGCCCTTGTCAAACTCGCTCAAATCCTTACGCTTGCCCATTTTTCATGCTTACATGCAAAATGTTCACTTGCTGCCTAATATATCCCACCCACTAACAGGTGCCGTGATAAAGAGATCATCAGTGTTATTCACTTCACCTGTCAGTGATCATAATGTTATGCCTGATCGGTGTATTCTACTAATACTAACAGTCTCCAGTCGTCTAATACTCTAATGAGAGTTAGTTGACAGTTGCAAAGTTACTTATAGTTTCCAAAATGTCTAAAGTTAACCATCGAAATAAAGAGTAACCAAATGATTTATTACAACACAAAATATGCAAATCAGATGCTGTAGATCAACCTCTTTATGACACGAGCAGCAAGCTATAAACTTTTTTGTGTTTGTCTTTTTTTTTTCTTGAATGATTATACACACAATGAAATGATTATTCTGTGTCATGGCAACTGCACTTCTGAAGAAGAGGGTTAAACACCTCGCTATAAGCCCTTGGCAAACACACACTCCATGTAAATCACCCTGGATTAAGGACTGAGCAGAGCCAATAAATAATGCATGTTATCAGTGACGGAGAGACGGACGGATGGATGGAGAGACGCCTGAAGACTGATCGGACGAGAGAAGGACGCCTGCAGACAGAACACTTTAAACAGATCTCAAATTCAAAGCTGGAATGAGCAATTGATTATAGATTCTAATAGATTTCATATTATTAACATAATTGCTTCTGGGATAATAAATGCATATTATGTGGGTTCAGGGTCTTTATTTTATGCTCGTAGGTAAATTAGGTTTCAGTAAACAAGTTTAGGCTGTTTCTCATACATATCATAGACAATACAATAGACAACACAAAAACAACACTAAAACATTATAATAAACCCATTACCACCAATCACTACAGGGACAAAGCTGTTCTTATACCATTTTGTTGTACACTTCGATTAGACGGAAGATGCTGGAACTCATAATACAGGGGATGATGCCTGTCATTTAAAATTGAAACACCCATTCACTGTACCTACGCAGTCCTCCTACTGGACCATTTCACAATTTGGTTAATAGAGTTCTGGCTCTTTAAAGATAAATTCCCGTACCAGGACACCAAAGAAAAGGACAAAATGGATTCAATCAAAGTACGATAAAACAAAATCAACAGTGTTTTATCAATTTGAAATTTGCACAGTTTCCTTAAAAAAAAGAAAAGACGCTGATGCCCCTTTTTACATACAGCTTCACAGTTGGCTTCAAAACTCAACTTTGAATCAATGATTGTCCCCAAGTATTTGTAAGATTGCACACACTCCACTGTTTGAGCCTTAATGGATGTGACTTTGTGCATAGAAACAATCTTTCTAAAACAATTACCATATCCTTGGTCTTCAATATATTCAAATGAAGGTGAGACTCCTCACACCACTCTACAAAGTGATGACTGGTCCATGACTAATCTCATTATTATGAAGCAGACTGACAATTACAGTATCGTCTGCAGACTTCAAAATAATACGATTTTCCCGACTGCTTTGGCACACACACTGTATTGCCAAAAGTTTTGTGACGCCTGCCTTTACATGGACATGAACATGCCCGTAGGCAGGGGGGGTTCGGGTGGTTCGAACAAACCACCCCTAACTGCCAAAGGTCCAGAATTTAAGTCCGTTTTTTTGTGTAATAAACAAGTGTTCTTTTAAGTAATGACGGCCAATAATTCAAATCCGGACCTCTGTTTTTTTCCGATGTGTAGGCTATGTAATAAATGTTCTGAAATAATTGCCTAATATAGTATTAACACTACTTTAATGCAGCAAAGATATTGCACAGCACCAGGATCTTCTCATCTGATTCTGAGCTGCCTGCGGTCTGTCACCGCTCGTCAACGTCAAAATATTTAAGATGACCAATCAAAACAAAGTAGGCGGGCTTTATGTTCACTGAAGGTGCTGCGCGCGAATTCCAGCGCGAGCTTCAGTTAATGGTCATAAAGTGCGAGATAAGATGTGAGTAGCTAACCTAAACATTTCATATTTGGCAGCTGTTTTAGGACTGAAATGTTAATACCGACAAAAATAATCAGGCAAACTAATAAACCTTTGTCTAATTTCGCCATTTTGAATTTAAAATAGGCCTATATAATTTACGTGATTTAATGTAATAATTAGCAACTGTCAATTGAGAGGACAAGAAACATTAACGAATCCATTTTCTTCAGATAAGGCATAAGCTTAATAATGAATGTGTACATATTGTGAATGAATTAAAAAAAAAAAAAATTTAACTAGCGTTCGTAGCCTTCAGTAAATTAACTTGTCTTAGAAAGTGATTAATAAAAAAATATTCTGCTTTAGAAGGGGAAGAGACAGGGCAAGATAAGGAGAATGAGAGAAAAAGAAAGAGAGATGGAGATGAGGAGAGAGCAGGAGTTGACAAATAATCTACTGCCCACTGACTTGGTTTTAAAGCTATTTCTCATCAATGGTTTGGCTTTCAAATGTCTTAAAATGCACATATGTAGATCAGAGAAATCAAAATTTTCTCGGGGGAGCATGCTCCCGAACCCCCCAACTACCTAGGGTGTGTGTGTGCGCGCGCTCATGCACGCACTATAGGCCAAATAAATAAATCACCTTTGTTTGCTGCTGACCAATTATAAGTTAGTGATCCTACAAATGTAAATTGAGTGACTTCTTCAAAACTTCATGTTTCACAAAATGAAACAAAAACATGATAGCTTAACAGCTCTGTCACGTGAATTTGTGATTTAAACTATGGAAAAGGTCCACTTTTTGAAAGAAAAAGAACCCCGCCTTTTACTAGGCTGGCTACGGGCCTGATGAACTTTAATGCCATCCCATTCTTAATCCGTAGGGTTTAATATGGAGTTGGCCCACCCTTTGCAGCTATAACAGCTTCAACTCTTCTGGGAAGGCTTTCCACAAGGTTTAGGAGTGTGTTTATGGGAATTTTTGACCATTCTTCTAGGGCAGTCCCCAAACTGTTCCCACAAAGTTGGGAGCATGAAATTGTCCAAAATGTCTTGGTATGCTGAAGCATTAAGAGTTCCTTTCACTGGAACTAAGGGGCCAAGCCCAACCCCTGAAAAACAACCCCACCCCATAATCCCCCCTCCACCAAACTTTACACTTGGCACAATGCAGTCAGGCAAGTCCCGTTCTCCTGGCAACCGCCAAACCCAGACTCGTCCATGAGATTGCCAGACAAAGAAGCGTGATTGGTCACTCCAGAGAACATGTCTCCACTGCTCTAGAGTCCAGTGGCGGCGTGCTTTACCCCACTGCATCCCACGCTTTGCATTGCACTTGGTGATGTAAGGCTTGGATGAGCTGCTTGGCCATGGAAACCCATTCCATGAAGCTCTCTACACACTGTTCTTGAGCTCATCTGAAGGCCACAGAAGTTTGGAGGTCTGTAGCTATTGACTCTGCAGAAAGTTGGTGACTTCTGCGCACTGTGACCCTCAGCATGCGCTGACCCCGCTCTGTGATTTTACGTGGCTTATCACTTCGTGGCTGAGTTGCTGTTGTTCCCAATTGCTTCCACTTTGTTATAATCCCACTAACAGTTGAGCGTGGAATATTTAGTAGTGAGGAAATGTCAGGAATGGACTTATTGCACAGGTGGCAACCTATCACGGTACCACGCTTGAGTTCACTGAGCTCCTGAGAGCGACCCATTCCTTCACAAATGTTTGTAGAAGCGTCTGCTTGCCTAGTGCTTGATTTATACACCTGTGGCCATGAAGTGACTGAACACCTGAATTCAGTGATTTGGAGGGGCGTCCCAATACTTTTGGCAATATAGTGTATTTGTGTAAAGAATGAACAGTAAAGGAGAAAGTACACATCCTTGAGGCGAACCAGTGGAGGAAGGAACCTCTGCTGAGTGTCACAGTGATGTTCTGTTTAGTTTCATTATCATGGACTTTCAGTTTGTTTTCAGATGTCTTATGTTTCTTTGTTCGATTTCCCCCCACTCGTCTGTCTCCTTGGTTACCGTCATTGAGTTAATTTAGTTCATTTAGTTCAGCTGTGTCCTGTTAATTATCTTGTTTCTGTTTGCTATTTAAGTTCTTCCCTTTTCACTCAGTCTTTGTCTGGTCACCGTTATGATAGATGAGTTGTGCTTTTGCCTGTCTTTAGTTTGTTTGAGATTAAACTATTATTTGAACTGTATCTGCCTGTCTTCGTCTTCCTGCCTGCACAAACCTGTGAAACTGAGAGCGTATTATTTATTTTCACTCTTTGTGTCCTATTAGTTAAGAAGTCTAAAATCCATCTTACTAAGTTATTACTCAATTTAAATTGTTCCAAAAGCCTATTTACTTTGTTGAATTGTATTAAAAGGAGAGAAAAAATCTACAAATAGAAGTCTTGCATGAGACCCTTGGTGACCGTGGCATACACCTCTTTTAGATCTGTGAGCGAACTGCACCGGATCTAATAAACACTCCGTCATTCTCCATATTTCAGATCTCACATGTCTTTCAAGGATTTTCATTGAAACAGATGTAAGAGCCAATCATTTAGCCTCCTAGGACAACTAGATTTCGGAACAGGGACAATCATTGAATCCTTCCACACATTTGGAACAGGCTGTACCCTCAAAGACATATTAAATATATATTTAATATATGAAATACAGGACAGATATTATCAGGCCCATAAGTGAAAAAAGGTGTTTTCCAGCTCCCTTTGGTCTGTACAAAAATGCATGGCTATCCTCAAGCTCGTGACGCAAGTCCTGGATTTCCTTACTAAAAACAATTGAATCAAAACGATTAAGGATGATTTGAAACTGGAGGGTTTGAAGAGAATAGCATGAACTACATGTGTATGTGAACGAGTTAATGCACTCAGAACAGAGGCGGATTATTAACAGATAGAGATTTACTTTGAACTCAGAAGACAAGCTTTCATTTCTCAAATGAGCCGTTCAGCCAATCAGAGACAAAGTCATCATTATACTTGTATGTATATAGTGCATATGTTACCGGCAATGTTTGAAATCCGGCATTGTATAGAATGCCAAGTATGAAATGGTTTATATTTCACACATTTCCTAGGCATTCTATACAATGCCAAAGGGCCAGAGTATAGAATACTCCCGCTACTCACGCTTGGGTCTTTGTTCGGCGGCGGTCAAAATGCCATTCTAGCCTTCCTTACTGCAACAAGTAGCTCAACGCCAGTTCAGCTTTCGCGGTTTTCTGGTAAGAACGTCCTTTACTTGATGACGTAGCTCTTCGATCATTTTCAAAAACACGTTCAATGCCAGTAAAGGTGTGTTTTGATACTTTGCCTAGAGTGTGCTTGTCATTCTGTATAATACCTAAGGTAAAGTATGCAGCGTAATTGCAAAAACCAGACATTTCACACTTTGCCTAAAAACTGCACGCATTCTATATATTCCCTAGGCATTCTATACAATACCCGCTTTTCACACATTGCGTTTGACAAAAATATACAATATAAGTCAGCATAATAAATGTAAATCTTTTGTGTAAGAACAATATTAGAGATATATGCTGTTCAAAAGTGTGGGTCGGTGCGATTTATTATTTTTTAGAGTCTCTCTGCTCACCAAAGCTGCATTTATCTGATCATAAATACAGTAAAACAGTGAAATATTACTCCAGTGTAAATCAGCTGTTCTCTATGTGAATATATAGTGTAATTTATTCCTGTGAATTTATCATCATTACTCCAGTCTTCAGTGTCACATGATCCTTCACAAATCATTCTGATATGAGGATTTGCTTCATATTTCTGTGGAGACCGTCATACATTTTATTTCTCAGGATTCTTTGATGAATAGAAAGTTCAAAAGAACAGCATTTATTTGAAATAGAATCTTTTGTAACATTATAATGTCTTTACTGCACTTTTGATCAGTTTAATGCTGAATAAAAGTATTTCTTTCAAACCAAAAACAATAGTGTAGATGTATATGATATTTCAAATCCTCTCTCTAGAGTTCTGATGTATCTCCGCACACGTGCGTTTCCTGAGCTTCCCTGTGATTTTGATTACATCCAGCGATTCCATGCACCTTGATATAGAAAGTCCTTTCATTCCGTGGAGTGATTGGGAAGTCTGTCCGGCACCTGAGGCCACTGGACGCGCCATCCATTCAAACTCTACAAACAAACACACGTCCTCATGGTTCGTTGCTGTGAATCATAAATCATATTCAGATTAGTAACCTTCAGCCATTTGGCATCTGCGACGGTATAAACTCTGAGCTTAAATTCAGTTTCAGCGCGTTCTCCGAGGCCATCTTATAATTGTAACTTGCCATTCCTAAGATTGATAAATGACACACTCATTATAATGAGCTTCTATGATAATAATGATCTTGCTGTGAAGGAGACACGAGCAGGAAACGTCTCGGTTATTGTCAAAGTTAACGAGTAAATAATGCACTTTTGCCTTCAGGGGACCCAGTTAATCAGAGCTTCAGCGCAGAATTACACAATACGGATCTTCTGATGGAAACTCATCCAGTGATCTGAGACGCCTTATTATTTTATTATGATATTCTATGCCCAGTCTCTTGCTTGTGACCTTGAGGTGAAGTGAAGGACGTTTCAGCGACAGCATCATCTCATCGGCATGTAGGACACTGTCAACTCTCTGACCTCCACCTCGTCTCTCTGGACAGGAGAATGTGTGTGTGTGTGTGTGTGTGTGTGTGTGTGTGTGTGTGTGTGTGTGTGTGTGTGTGTGTGTGTGTGTGTGCTGTCAGCGGTCAAACGCTCATAACCAGTGTGAAAACAAATTAAAGACATACAGTTGCTGTTCAGCTCTGTCTGCATTCCCAGAAGCGTTCACACACACACACACACACACACACACACATAAAGGCCTAAAAGACTTTTTGAAGATTTATGGAAAAGTAGGTTCTGTTATCTCAGAAATCTGTCATCTTCTCATTCCTCAGAGATGTTTACTGTGAATACAGCAAACAAACCCCGTGGAGACTGTGGAAACAATTGCACCTGACTCAGCTTTAGTTAAAGGGATCGTTCACATTCTGTCTGAATTAAATCTGCTCATAAAGCAATATTATCATCATAAGACTAAACTATAGAAGCTTGTTTCCATAATGAAATAAAACAAATTAAATAAGGCATTGCAACTTATCTCAAAATTCTGACATTTTTCTTTCAATTCTTTTCTTGCACCCATCCATCCATCCATCATCCATCATCAATCATCCACCCATCCATCCATCCATCCGTCCGACCATCCATCCATCCATCCATCCGTCCGTCCGTCCGTCCGTCCATTCATCCATCATCCATCATCCATCATCCATCCATCCATTCATCATCCATCCATCCGTCCGTCCATCCATCCATCTATCCATCCATCCATCCATCCGTTCATCCATCCATCCATCCATCCATCCATCCATTCATCCATCCACCCATCCACCCATCCACCTACCAACCATCCATCCATTCATCCATCCATCCATCCTCCCATCCACCTACCCACCATCCATCCATCCATCCATTCATCCATCCACCCATCCACCTACCAACCATCCATCCATTCATCCATCCATCCGTCCACCCACCATCCATCCATTCATCCATTCATCCATCTGTCCACCCACCCACCCATCCATCCATTCATCCATCCAACCACCCACCATCCATCCATCCATCCATTCATCCATCCATCCATACATCCATCCATCCATCCATCCAATCATCCATCCACCCATCCACCTACTCACCATCCATCCATCCATTCATCCATCCATCCATTCATCCATCCACCCACCATCCATTCATCCATCCATCTATCCATCCATCTGTCCACCCACCCATCCATCCATCCATCCATCCAACCACCCACCCACCATCCATCCACCATCCATCCATACACCCACCCATCCATCCACCTATCCATCCACCCACCATCCATCCATCCATCCACCCAACCAACCAGCCACCCACCCATCCATTCATCCATCCATCCATCCATCCATCCAACCACCCACCATCCACCATCCATCCATCCATCCATCCACCCAACCATCCACCCATCCACCCCCACCATCCATCCATCCATCCACCCATCCATCCAACCACCATCCGTCCATCCACTCACCCACCCATCCATCCATCCATCTATCCATCCATCCATCCATCCACCCACCCATTTATCCATCCATCGACCTATCCACCCATCCATCCACCCACCATCCATCCATCCATCCATCCGTCCACCCACCATCCATCCACCCACCATCTGTCCATCCATCCACCCACCCACTCTCCATCCATCCGTCCACCATCCATCCATCCACCCACCATCCATCCATCCATCCACCCAACCAACCACCCACCCACCCACCCATCCATCCATCCACCCACCCACCCATCCATCCATCCATCCAACCACCCACCCACCATCCACCATCCATCCATCCATCATCCATACATCCACCCAACCATCCACCCATCCACCCCCACCATCCATCCATCCACCCATCCATCCAACCACCATCCGTCCATCCACTCACCCACCCATCCATCCATCCATCCATCCATCTATCCATCCATCCACCCACCCATTTATCCATCCATCGACCTATACACCCATCCATCCACCCACCATCCATCCATCCGTCCACCCACCATCCATCCACCCACTCTCCATCCATCCGTCCACCATCCATCCATCCATCCACCCATCCATCCATCCATCCACCCACCATCCGTCCATCCGTCCACCCACCATCCATCCATCCACCCACCCACCATCCATCCATCCACCCACCATCCATCCACCCACCCAAACAACCACCAACCCATCCATCGATCCATTTAATAAACAAAAAGTTAATGGCTAAGCCGCACATAATTACCCATCCCAAACACACCTTAAATTATTTTATATGACTGACCGAGAGGTTTACCATTCATTCACGGTCAGTCTCGGCTAATCACTTGCACAGGTTTGATTTCTTTAAAAAAATATTAATTCTCAAGTCACATGTTTACGTTTTTGTATGTGTATAAACCTCCCCAGATTTCTCCATGTCTACTCATGGTGTGTCCGTGGTGATTTCCCGAGGGTCCAGTAAAGTGTAATCTCTCTGGGACATTCTTCTCGCTGATAGAGTTTGTGCTGCGCTTTCCTGTCCTTTTCCTCTCTAGGCCACAGATTCATCAACCTAATGACGGCAACAGAGTCATTTCACCATTATTCAGATTCTGCACTCTTACAATGTGGTGCTATACAGAAATCCAGGGTTCTTGACTTTCTTGTTTTAAAGAACCATTCATACCAAAAAGTTTCAATATAAGGAGAAATGTCTTGAATAATGCTTTCATGTTCTATAGGTTTAGTTAACAATAATAACCCAGATGACAATTCTGTTTTCGTATGGTGAGCAATTCCACACCAGGTTACACATTCACAAATCACAAGCCATTGCTTTACTCAAACCTGATTTCAAAAATAGAGTCGATTCAGGCAGGAACTGAGTGTGGGACACTAAATGACGTTCATCGCAAGCCTTGTATCGACACGAGGACATAAACTGTGAAGCATCTCTCACGCTGTAAGTTTTCTGGCCTTGGGTGTCAACATGTCAGGACTTCATTCTCCAGAGACCTGCCATTTCTCTGTCACTAATATTGATCCGCTGGCCTCACATCCAACACACACAAATAAATTAGGTCGCAAATGAAGCAGTTTGTCTAACACGTGATAAAACACTCACAAGTGAGTTTGGACAGCAACGTTTGCAACATCTCATGGTCGCTAGAATGTTCCTAAGAAGAATGCACGATTTTATTGTAATCTTCTTGACATTTTGACATTTTTATTCACAACTCCTTAAAGCCCCTGTCCTCCGTGCATAACTCAATAATTCAATTAGTGTGTGTGTGTGAGTGTGCGTGCGCGCGCTGTGTGTGAATGTGATGGGTATTGTAGTTCTTCACTGAATGTGAACATGCATTTACTCATTTGCACAAAAACAGATTCAGTATTCCTCAGAATTAATAAAAACGCAAATGCTGAATATTATGCAAACCTGCAATAATTAAATGTTAAATAACACAAATATACACTCACCTAAAGGATTATTAGGAACACCATACTAATACTGTGTTTGACCCCCTTTCGCCTTCAGAACTGCCTTAATTCTACGTGGCATTGATTCAACAAGGTGCTGAAAGCATTCTTTAGAAATGTTGGCCCATATTGATAGGATAGCATCTTGCAGTTGATGGAGATTTGTGGGATGCACATCCAGGGCACGAAGCTCCCGTTCCACCACATCCCAAAGATGCTCTATTGGGTTGAGATCTGGTGACTGTGGGGGCCATTTTAGTACAGTGAACTCATTGTCATGTTCAAGAAACCAATTTGAAATGATTCGAGCTTTGTGACATGGTGCATTATCCTGCTGGAAGTAGCCATCAGAGGATGGGTACATGGTGGTCATAAAGGGATGGACATGGTCAGAAACAATGCTCAGGTAGGCCGTGGCATTTAAACAATGCCCAATTGGCACTAAGGGGCCTAAAGTGTGCCAAGAAAACATCCCCCACACCATTACACCACCACCACCAGCCTGCACAGTGGTAACAAGGCATGATGGATCCATGTTCTCATTCTGTTTACGCCAAATTCTGACTCTACCATCTGAATGTCTCAACAGAAATCGAGACTCATCAGACCAGGCAACATTTTTCCAGTCTTCAACTGTCCAATTTTGGTGAGCTCGTGCAAATTGTAGCCTCTTTTTCCTATTTGTAGTGGAGATGAGTGGTACCCGGTGGGGTCTTCTGCTGTTGTAGCCCATCCGCCTCAAGGTTGTGCGTGTTGTGGCTTCACAAATGCTTTGCTGCATACCTCGGTTGTAACGAGTGGTTATTTCAGTCAAAGTTGCTCTTCTATCAGCTTGAATCAGTCGGCCCATTCTCCTCTGACCTCTAGCATCAACAAGGCATTTTCGCCCACAGGACTGCCGCATACTGGATGTTTTTCCCTTTTCACACCATTCTTTGTAAACTCTAGAAATGGTTGTGCGTGAAAATCCCAGTAACTGAGCAGATTGTGAAATACTCAGACCGGCCCGTCTGGCACCAACAACCATGCCACGCTCAAAATTGCTTAAATCACCTTTCTTTCCCATTCTGACATTCAGTTTGGAGTTCAGGAGATTGTCTTGACCAGGACCACACCCCTAAATGCATTGAAGCAACTGCCATGTGATTGGTTGATTAGATAATTGCATTAATGAGAAATTGAACAGGTGTTCCTAATAATCCTTTAGGTGAGTGTATATATACTCCTGAACTCCAAACCTAATGTCAGAATGGGAAAGAAAGGTGATTTAAGCAATTTTGAGCGTGGCATGGTTGTTGGTGCCAGACGGGCCGGTCTGAGTATTTCGCAATCTGCTCAGTTACTGGGATTTTCACGCACAACCATTTCTAGAGTTTACAAAGAATGGTGTGAAAAGGGAAAAACATCCAGTATGCGGCAGTCCTGTGGGCGAAAATGCCTTGTTGATGCTAGAGGTCAGAGGAGAATGGGCCGACTGATTCAAGCTGATAGAAGAGCAACTTTGACTGAAATAACCACTCGTTACAACCGAGGCATGCAGCAAAGCATTTGTGAAGCCACAACACGCACAACCTTGAGGCGGATGGGCTACAACAGCAGAAGACCCCACCGTGTACCACTCATCTCCACTACAAATAGGAAAAAGAGGCTACAATTTGCACGAGCTCACCAAAATTGGACAGTTGAAGACTGGAAAAATGTTGCCTGGTCTGATGAGTCTCGATTTCTGTTGAGACATTCAGATGGTAGAGTCAGAATTTGGCGTAAACAGAATGAGAACATGGATCCATCATGCCTTGTTACCACTGTGCAGGCTGGTGGTGGTGGTGTAATGGTGTGGGGGATGTTTTCTTGGCACACTTTAGGCCCCTTAGTGCCAATTGGGCATCGTTTAAATGCCACGGCCTACCTGAGCATTGTTTCTGACCATGTCCATCCCTTTATGACCACCATGTACCCATCCTCTGATGGCTACTTCCAGCAGGATAATGCACCATGTCACAAAGCTCGAATCATTTCAAATTGGTTTCTTGAACATGACAATGAGTTCACTGTACTAAAATGGCCCCCACAGTCACCAGATCTCAACCCAATAGAGCATCTTTGGGATGTGGTGGAACGGGAGCTTCATGCCCTGGATGTGCATCCCACAAATCTCCATCAACTGCAAGATGCTATCCTATCAATATGGGCCAACATTTCTAAAGAATGCTTTCAGCACCTTGTTGAATCAATGCCACGTAGAATTAAGGCAGTTCTGAAGGTGAAAGGGGGTCAAACACAGTATTAGTATGGTGTTCCTAATAATCCTTTAGGTGAGTGTATGTGTGTGTCTGTGTTTCTAATGTTATGTATGTGTGTGTGTGTGTGTGTGTGTGTGTGTACGTATATAAAATGGTATTTCCCAAACATTTGCATGTTTATTTAAACTAATTTACTTATTTTAATATTATTATTATTTTTTATTTTTTTACAGCTTTTTCACATATAGCTAGTTTTGTTCCTAATAAAAATTCACCATTTCATTTTATTCTTTTTGTTGAAATGCAGAACTTCATGCATTCACCTAATAATTTGTACTAGTTTAAAGTGAAATTGTATTTATATTTTCTGTCACAGCTATAACATGTGAACACAAAATTGCTTGGGATTTTTGGGGGAAAATTTGTCTCCTATTAGTAGCAAAATAAAACGTCTACTGTGTTTAATATGTGTGTTGTGCAAAACATGACAGAAACCCTGTCGGACTGTGCTGACACTTCAGTAGATGGAGACGAACGTCAGATTGAAATCATCCTGAAGTCTCACTCATTCATCAATGTCAGTGAATGTGGTTTATCAATCATCACAGCATACACTGACCCATATTGAGACACAGCAACCCAGTTCTCTCAATGTTATGAACAAACGTTCTTCCAGTAACGTTAATAGAACGTTCCTTCAGTTATGTGAGCTTTAATAAGGTTGACGTTAGCACAAAAACATTATTTATACATCGTTCATGGAGCGTTTTTCAAGTTTTAGTTGGATGTTCGTCTTACGGTTTTTAAATGTTACTTGTTTCGGAACGTTCAGAGAAGATTCAAAAGTAAAGTTCCCATAACGTTTGAAGAATGATACAATGGAACATTCCCATAACGTTCACATAACCAAGACAAAAATGTTTAAAAAATTGGATGATAACTGGACGTTTAGACCATCACTGCTTCCAAATATGCCTACTTTTTTTAGTAGGCGAAAAGCCGAGTAGCATGTCCGAATTCATAAAAGAGTAGGAGAAAGGTCCATGGATGACCCGGCGAGATTCTGAAGTGTGCATCTGATGGACGCTTTACTATCCCGTGAGACCACGGGAGAGGATTTGTGAATGCCAGTGAAGCGACGCAACTGACGTCGTAGGTCACATTAGAGCTGGGCTGCGTTTCCAGATAACGATGGATCTTCACACTTAAGAGCGTTTTCTACAAGCGATATTATGAACGTTCGTGTTGCTTTCACGTGCGTTTCACAAACATGCACTTAACACGATCGCACGCAGATGTGCTTTAAAGGGGTCATGAATTGAGAAATCAACTTTCCCTTGAGCTTTTGATATATAAAGGTCATGGTAATATAAAAATATCCTGTAAGTTTAAGAGCTGAAAACTTCCTTGTTAGTCAAAGAAAAGCTTTTATTGACAGCTGACTCAGCAAACGCTCGATCTGGGAATGTGCGTCCCTGTGACGTCAGAGTGTGGTGAAACACCGCCTCAACAGAAGAACGCCTGATTCTGTAGCCCCGCCCACCGACTCGTGCATGGCATGTTATAGATAAATAACACAGGCCTACGTGGAGCTAAACCGGATCGAACTTCCAAGCAATAAACATGCTGCATAAGCTTCATTCGGATTCCAATATTATGAATGCATGGATGAACTTTATTTTTAATGAATATCCAGCTCACATGGGGAAGACATTGCGCATTTGTTCCTTCATTTCACCACGGATTCGTTTGTAAACAAGAGACTGGATTTGCAGACAGGATGAGATTACATGAATGAATGAAGCAACACACTAATGTGAGTAAAAAGTGTTTTTTATATGTGATAGTATTGCATTGTTACAGATCGTTTGATATCTATTGATTATGTGTATGTGTCTAACTGAACATAACTGAGCACGCTGTCCCAGGCTGGAGTATCCTTTATTTGAGGTGTTGTTGGTTCATTGTGCTGGGATTCGGGATCAGACTCGGACATGTATGGGCCAGGGCTCGCAAAGCCCAACGTCCCGGGGCTGTGTGTTTTCCAGAAGGGCTACCAAAACGTATCACCGGCCTGGCGACAGGCTATCTTAAATAGTGAAATAACATTCCTTTCTTGATGTGCGTTGTTCACTCTCTTGACTTGATATTTGAAGGAAAAATACAATCACGGAAGTTTTGATCATGCTGATTTGTCTGACTCTGCAGTGAGGCTTGTGCGTGCATGTGTGTGTGTGTATGTGTGTGTGTGTGTGTGTGTGTGTGTGTGTGTGTGTGTGTGTGTGTGTGTGTGTGTGTGTGTGTGTGTGTGTGTGTGTGTGTGTGTGTGTGTTAGTGATGCACGGTTCGCGGTTATATCCACCAATCGGGCGGGCCAAGTAATAAAAAATAACATTCCAATGAATTGCGGGTGGATGAGAGATAAATCATTGTGTTTGTTTGATGAAGACAACGGTATAAAAAAATCCTAAGCTGACCTCAGACAACAGTATAAAAAAATTAAAAAAGCCAGTTCATGACCCCTTTAACTGATACTTAAGAGTCGCTGTCCATTTGTCAAGTGCTGAAAAGTCACCTTATAGAATGGCTCGCAGTTGTAGCACACGCTTGTATTTCAAAATATTTAGCCTAATTATAATTTGCTACGAGGTCAAAAATTTATATAGCACATAGGCTAGGTGGAGACAAAAAATGGCTGAATCAAAACAAAAAACAAAGAAAATACATTTTTCAAAAAGAGGAAGAGGTGGAGCTAAACAATCATCATTTTCAGCAGGTTTAATGGCAGTCATACAAATAAACAAAAACAAAAAATCTGGGAGGATATTGCTATAAAACTAACTGCAAGCATTTGGGATACGGCCCGTAAGTCTAAGATGATTCATGCGATCGTTTTTACGATCTACTTATGCAGAGTTCACACTGCCTGATTTTAGCCCCGATTTTGACTTGCTGGCAGGTTTTACGAAATCGCAGACAAATGCCCGAAATCATAGGCAAATCAGTGCTCGTGCACGTGAGTGACAATCACACAGTGTGAATGATCAAAGACGCGATCCGAGAGAATCGCCGATGAGTCGCCGACGCCCGTGAGATATTTGGCATGCTAAATATCTGGACCTGTCGGTGATTCAAAATCCTGCAGTGTGAAATGAGTTCTGACCACTGAAAATGACATCTGCGATGACCGACAGCCAATGAGAGAGCAGGATACAGGGCAGCGGGAAGTTCGGGGAGGAGTTATAAACCAGAATATCAGTATTTTAACAGATATATTTACAATTATATCAAACAGAAACAAAGCACAAACATTTGCTTGACCAGCCGCAACAGCAGCACATTGCAAAATGATTTATTTACCTCCATCTCTCTTTGCAGAACACTATCATTGCTCCCCATGTCACCCCAACCATTTCCTCCACCATAATCGTGTTTTCTTTTTCTCCTTTTCGCTGCAAATCAGTGCACAGACAATTTGGATCTCAAGCTTTCTGCAGTCCGTCATTTTTAATAACAATTCCAGTCTCGTGCGAGAACTCCGGTCTGACCCATGTGTGATTTCGCGTTGTTTCCTTGTCACTTCTCGCATGTGTTTGCTTGTGAAACGTCGTTTGCGGACGGGACAGAGCTGTCGGCGATTCTTCCTCTTGCAATGTGAAACCCCCTGCCGCTGATCCATCGTGCAGTGTGAACACAGCAGCAACTGAATGCTGGCCCAGATAGCCTTGCAGTGTGAAAAGAGCAGTGATCCGATGAGTTTGAAAATCGTGCAGTCTGAACTCGGCATTAGGCTTACGATGCTTACATGACAGTGACAACATGGCGGATGTAGTACATCTGAATTTCATGCATACAGTCCATCCGGAAAGTATTCACAGCGCTTCACTTTTTCCACATTTTGTTATGTTACAGCCTTATTCCAAAATGTATTAAATTCATTATTTTCCTCAAAATTCTACAAACAATACCCCATAATGACAACGTGAAAGAAGTTTGTTTGAAATCTTTGCAAATTCATTAAAAATAAAAAATGAAAAAATCACATGTACATAAGTATTCACAGCCTTTGCCATGACACTCAAAATGAGCTCAGGTGCTCCTGTTTCCACTGATCATCCTTGAGATGTTTCTACAACTTGACTGGAGTCCACCTGTGGTAAATTCAGTTGATTGGACATGATTTGGAAAGGCACACACCTGTCTATATAAGGTCCCACAGTTAACAGTGCATGTCAGAGCACAAACCAAGCCATGAAGTCCAAGGAATTGTCTGTAGACTTCCGAGACAGGATTGTATCGAGGCAAAGATCTGGGGAAGGGTACAGAAACATTTCTGCATCACTGAAGGTCCCAATGAGCACAGTGGCCTCCATCATCCGTAAGTAGGAAGAAGTTTGGAACCACCAGGACTCTTCCTAGAGCGGGCCGCCCCGCCAAACAGAGCAATCGTGGGCGAAGGGCCTTAGTCAGGGAGGTGACCAAGAACCCGATGGTCACTCTGACCGAGCTCCAGCGTTTCTCTGTGGAGAGAGGAGAAACTTCCAGAAGAACAACCATCTCTGCAACACTCCACCAATCAGGCCTGTATGGTAGAGTGGCCAGACAGAAGCCACTCCTCAGTAAAAGGCACATGACAGCCTGCCTGGAGTTTGCCAAAAGGCACCTGAAGGACTCTCAAATCATGAGAAACAAAATTCTCCGGTCTGATGAAACAAAGATTAAACTCTTTGGCCTGAATGGCAAGCGTCATGTCTGGAGGAAACCAGGCACTGCTCATCACCTTGCAATACCATCCCTACAGTGAAGCATGGTGGTGGCAGCATCATGCTGTGGGGATGTTTTTCAGCGGCAGGAACTGGGAGACTAGTCAGGATCGAGGGAAAGATGAATGCAGCAATGTACAGAGACATCCTTGATGAAAACCTGCTCCAGAACGCTCTGGACCTCAGACTGGGGCGAAGGTTCATCTTCCAACAGGACAACGACCCTAAGTACACAGGCAAGATAACAAAGGAGTGGCTACGGGACAAATCTGTGAATGTCCTTGAGTGGCCCAGCCAGAGCCTAGACTTGAACCCGATTGAACATCTCTGGAGAGATCTGAAAATGGCTGTGCACCAACGCTTCCCATCCAACCTGATGCAGCTTGAGAGGTCCTGCAAAGAAGAATGGGAGAAACTGCCCAAACATAGGTGTGCCAAGCTTGTAGCATCAAACTCAAAAAGACCTGAGGCTGTGATTGGTGCCAAAGGAGCTTCAACAAAGTATTGAGCAAAGGCTGTGAATACTTATGTACATGTGATTTTCTTTGTTTTTTATTTTTAACAAATTTACAAAGATTTCAAACAAACTTCTTTCACGTTGTCATTATGGGGTATTGTTTGTAGAATATTGAGGAAAATAATGAATTTAATACATTTTGGAATAAGGCTGTAACATAACAAAATGTGGAAAAAGTGAAGCGCTGTTAATACTTTCCGGATGCACTGTACTACACACATTTTTATACTATTTCAAACCAAATGTAGTATCTGTAGTATGCGCTTTCAGACGCAGAACATTTTTGTTAGCTGGGAAGGCGGAAAAACCTTCTATGAAAACATGCTTTGTAAGAATACACACTTAATACACACTTAACTCCAAGTATCTTATGAATGTTTAACTGCATGCTTAACCAGTTACCAAAAGTCAATGAAAGAGGCCAAGTCTAAATTCTTCTCAAAACTCATCACTGAAAATGCAAATCGGCTGAGAATGCTGTTTAAGACAATTGATTCAGTGCTAAAACCCTTACCAGCTCCTTCTCTTGTTCCATCTCGGGAAACCTGTGAAAACGTTTTAAATTTTTTTGATGATAACGTTTTGGAAATCAAGGCTTCCATTAAACCAGCAATATATAATCCCCCCTCGATCTGTTCACCAACCGATTCACTAACTTGTTTTCATCCAGTTACCTCTGCTCAGATGATATTGTTTCTAAGGCTAAATGTTCCAGCTGTGAGTCTGATCATCCCAACTCGTCTTTTTAAGGAAGTGTTTGACACCTTGAGCCCAGTGGTAAAAGCTATTATTAACAGTTCTCTAGCGAATGGAATTGTCCCTGCTAGTTTTAAACATGCTGTAGTTCACCCTCTGCTTAAGAAACCCCATCTTGACCCATCTACCCTCAACAATTTTAGACTTATCTCCAAGTTGCCTCTTATTTCTAAGCTCTTAGAGAGAGTCGTGCATTGTCAGTTGAATACCTACATCAGTATATCCAATATTCCTGATACTTTTCAGTCTGGTTTTAGATCAATGCACAGTACGGAAACTGCTTTGTTGAAGGTCAGCAATGACCTTCTGCAAATCCTCGATACTGGTTCGCACGCAGTGATTGTCTTGTTGGATTTAAGCGCTGCTTTTGATACAATCGACCATAGTATCTTGTTACATCGGTTGGAAAAGGTGGTGGGTATTCAGGGTGTCGCCTTGCAGTGGTTGGCCTCTTATCTCAAAGACAGAACCTTCTCAGTGAACATGGGGAAGTCCTCTTCTTCATCAGTTCTCCTATTATGTGGCATGCCCCAAGGGTCCATTTTAGGCCCGCTTCTCTTTTCAATTTATATGCTGCCATTGGGTGCCATTTTTAAGAAATATAGGATCTCCTACCACTGCTATGTTGATGATACACAGTTTTATCTACCGGCAAAAACTGACAGTTCTTATCCCTTGGACGTCCTGTGTGACTGTTTTGAGGAGATCAAATGTTGGATGGCTAATCTTTTTTTGCAATTAAATGAAAGCAAAAGCGAAATTTAGGCCCATCCAGGTTTTAATCTCCTTTTAATTTAGGTTCTATCTCCACCAGTGTTCAACCTCATGTAAGGAATCTTGGGATTACATTTGATTCGTCACTAAATTTTGAGAAACAAATCAGTTCAGTGGTAAAGGGCAGTTTCTTTCATTTGAGATCGATTTCGAAATTAAAACAGTTTCTGTCTCCGAAAGATTTAGAGACCGTAATCCACGGCTTCATAACATCACGTCTGGACTACTGTAATTCCCTGTACGGTGGCCTGCCTCAAACTACAATCTCTTGCCTGCAAATTGTCCAAAATCCTGCAGCAAGACTTCTTACCGGCACAAAAAAGAGAGATCACATTTCTCCCATTTTAGCGACTTTACATTGGCTTCCTGTTAAGTTCAGAATCAATTTTAAAGTTGCAGTTTTGGTGTACAAATGGATGGATGCACTTTTTCAGGCTTCAAAATCTCATCCCCCATTCACTCCCATAATAAAGCTTGGAAGAGCCAGGACATTTTTTAATATTACTCTGATTGTGTTTGTCTGAAAGAAGAATGTCATACACACCTAGGATGACTTGAGGGGGAGTAAATCATGGGGTAATTTTCATTTTTGGGTGAACTATCCCTTTAAGGAAAGAGATGGATATAAAAAATGCTGGGATAAAACAACCCAATTGCTGGGTTTGTCCATTTTCAACCCAACTTGAGTTGTTTTTAACCCAGCATTTTTTAGAGTGTAGGCTAAATAAGATATTCATCATACAGTTGGCTTAATCGATTAGCAGAACTTTGTGAGATCGCGATGAATCAAGATGAGTGACAGCATAAGGGAGCGCTTTTATGCACACTTTCTATGCGATAATCCATTCAGAATGTGAAGAAAACACGTGTGTTTTGCTGCATTAGGTAAGGCAATGGTTAGGCTATTTATTATTCGCACTGGCTGCCATGCCAAATCACTCATATGTGATATGTGAGTCATTTTCAACACCAAGTTGGTGTTGAAAATGGACAAACCCAGCAATTGGGTTGTTTTATCCCAGCGATTGGGTTGTTTTATCCCAGCGGTTGGGTTGTTTTATTCCAGCGGTTGGGTTGTTTTATCCCAGCGGTTGAGTTGTTTTATTCCAGCGGTTGGGTTGTTTTATCCCAGCGGTTAGGTTGTTTTATCCCAGCGGTTGGGTTGTGTTATCCCAGCGGTTGGGTTGTTTTATCCCAGCGGTTGGGTTGTTTTATTCCAGCGGGTGGGTTGTTTTATCCCAGCGGTTGGGTTGTTTTAGCCCAGCGGGTGGGTTGTTTTAGCCCAGCGGTTGGGTTGTTTTAGCCCAGCGGGTGGATTGTTTTAGCCCAGCGGTTGGGTTGTTTTATCCCAGTGGTTGGGTTGTGTTATTCCAGCGGTTGAGTTTTTTTATCCCAGCGGTTAGGTTGCTTTATTCCAGCAGTTGGGTTGTTTTATCCCAGCGATTGGGTTGTTTTAGCCCAGCGGTTGGGTTGTTTTATCCCAGCGGTTGGGTTGTGTTATTCCAGCGGTTGGGTTGTTTTATCCCAGCGGTTAGGTTGTTTTATTCCAGCGGGTGGGTTGTTTTATCCCAGCGGTTGGGTTGTTTTAGCCCAGCGGGTGGGTTGTTTTAGCCCAGCAGTTGGGTTGTTTTATCCCAGCGATTGGGTTGTTTTAGCCCAGCGGTTGGGTTGTTTTATCCTAGCGGTTGGGTTGTGTTATCCCAGCGGTTGGGTTGTTTTATATCAGCGGTTGGGTTGTTTTATTCCAGCGGTTGGGTTGTTTTATCCCAGCGGTTGGGTTGTTTTATTCCAGCGGTTGGGTTGTTTTATCCCAGCGGTTGGGTTGTTTTAGCCCAGCGGTTGGGTTGTTTTATTCCAGCGGTTGGGTTGTTTTAGCCCAGCGGTTGGGTTGTTTTATTCCAGCGGTTGGGTTGTTTTATCCCAGCGGTTAGGTTGTTTTATCCCAGCGGTTGGGTTGTGTTAGCCCAGCGGTTGGGTTGTTTTATTCCAGCGGTTGGGTTGTTTTAGCCCAGCGGTTGGGTTGTTTTATTCCAGCGGTTGGGTTGTTTTATCCCAGCGGTTGGGTTGTTTTATCCCAGCGGTTGGGTTGTTTTATTCCAGCGGTTGGGTTGTTTTAGCCCAGCGGTTGGGTTGTTTTATTCCAGCGGTTGGGTTGTTTTATCCCAGCGGTTGGGTTGTTTTATCCCAGCGGTTGGGTTGTGTTATTCCAGCGGTTGGGTTGTTTTATCCCAGCGGTTAGGTTGTTTTATTCCAGCGGGTGGGTTGTTTTATCCCAGCGGTTGGGTTGTTTTAGCCCAGCGGGTGGGTTGTTTTAGCCCAGCGATTGGGTTGTTTTAGCCCAGCGGTTGGGTTGTTTTATCCTAGCGGTTGGGTTGTGTTATCCCAGCGGTTGGGTTGTTTTATATCAGCGGTTGGGTTGTTTTATTCCAGCGGTTGGGTTGTTTTATCCCAGCGGTTGGGTTGTTTTATTCCAGCGGTTGGGTTGTTTTAGCCCAGCGGTTGGGTTGTTTTATTCCAGCGGTTGGGTTGTTTTATCCCAGCGGTTGGGTTGTTTTATCCCAGCAGTTGGGTTAAATGTTTGCCCAACCTGCTGGGTAGTTTTATTTAACACAACTATTGTTTAAAAATTGCTATATGGCTGGCTTAAAATGAACCTTAAAATGAATTTTTAGAGTGTATTAATAAATGTTCACCTTTTGATTATTATTGTTGCCTCTAGTAATTATGTCTGATTTTTAATTTCCAACCTATTTTGGGTTCATTTTTAGCAAGCCATATAGTGATTTTTAAACAATAGTTGGGTTAAATAAAAGTGCCCAGCACATTAGGCAAACATTTAACCCAACCGCTGGATTTGTCCATTTTCAAATCAACTTGGGTTGTTTTTAACCCAGCATTTTTTAGAGTGTAGGATGATGCTGATTTACATATCTGACGGGAATGATCTGACTGTCCACCGCGAGCTCGTCTGGTTCATTGTGTGTGACTGACATCACATGAGAAATGAAGCGCGCGGCGGCGGCGGCGGCAGCGCAGTGTGCAGAAGTGACCGGGGAGCGCGCGCGCGAGCACGCGGCGTACTGGAGGACTGGCTCTCCATGACGAACCAGGTTTAGGGGTCGGACGGGACTCGTGTGCGCATCATGGGCATGGACCGGCGGCGGAGAGCCTCGCTCGCGCTCACCCTGAACTTCCTCGCGCTGATCCTCGCCATATGCGCCCTGACCACCAGCTACTGGTGCGAGGGACACCGGAAAGTTGTCAAGCCCTTCTGCACCGGACCGGCGACCGTGAAACAGGCGCACTGCATCCGATACAACAGCTCGAACATCAACGACAGCCGGCTGGTTCAGTACATCTGGGAGACCGGGGAGGATAAGTTTGTTCTGAGGAAGTTCCACACCGGCATCTGGTTCTCCTGCGAGCAGAACGTCGACCTGGTCGGTAAGGATGCGGCTTTCCTTTCCTTCACATCACATATTATATTATTAATTATGCAAGTCTTGTTTTTCCCCTTTTTAAGAGGGAAACAGAAGACCAGGGCATGATCTAGTTGTTTTTGGGTGGGTTAACTAGTTCTGTCCATCAGTTACTGGACTCCAAACCCACTGACCCATTTCTGTGCACATTTCCCATTCAGTCAAACACAGCTTGGGAATACAAATTCTGATTTTATTTTCCTGTATTTTCTGAATACAAATTCTGTATTTATTAAATTATAATTTTTTTATGAGCTCTGCCTTAATTTAATACGTTGTTAGTTAACTGCGCACATTTCTGAAATCCATAACTTGGAAGTCACCTCTGATAACAGATTGTAATGCATAGACGCATGCATTTTCTGTAAAGCTGCTTTGAAACGATATGTGACCCTGGACCACAAAACCAGTCATAGGAGTCAATTTTTGACATCATCAAATATATTTCCATTGATGTATGGTTTGTTATGATATGACAATATTTGGCCGAGATACAACTATTTGAATATATGGAATCTGAGGGTGCAAAATAATCTAAATATTGAGAAAATCTCCTTTAAAGTTGTCCAAATGAAGTCCTTAGCAATGCATATTACTACTAATAATACATTTTTGAAATATCTTCATGGAACATGATCTTAATATCCTAATGATTTTTGGCATAAAAGAAAAATGGATAATTTTGACCCATACAATGTATTGTTGGCTATTGCCACAAATAGACCCGTGAGATTTATGACATATGCATTGTGAGAAGCGCTATATTGAATTTTTTTTAATCGTTTTTTTTTTTTTTTTGCACTTATTTGATATGGTTTGAATAAACAAAAAACATGATTTGGTAATTGTATTAGCTATTATTTAAAAGGATTACAGATTTATTTACAGTATATTTACATATTATTATGCTGCACTTTTCGGTTAATTTTACAGTAAGAATCTGATCAGAAGTTTACTGTAAAATGCAGTGATAATGTTGAAAGCGTTTTGGAGTCCGGTCACTTTATTATGTACACTTGCTTGTACCGAGTCGGAGCCCCTCGTGCCTTAAATCGTCGTGGCACAGATTCAACAAACAGCTGGAAATATTCCTCAGAGATTTTTCTCCATATTGACATGAAATCTCCCGTTGCAGCTCATCCACTGGACTGAGTTTAGTGAACTCACTGTCATGATCAACACACCAGTTTGAGATGATCTGAGCTTTGTGGCGTTATCCTGCACATCAGAAGATGGTCCACTGTGGTCATAGAGGGATGGACATGGTCAGCATCAATACTCACTAGGCCCATTTTAGTAAGGCTTTAGCCCCCCTAAATTTCCACGCAGCCCCCCTAAAAATGAGCGATTTATGCTGCCTTCACGTGCTACTTCAGAAGTGATCACGAGCTTGATGCATTCAAGTACTTTGTTGTTGGAATGAACAGGAATCATGGAGGACACCAGGTTTATTCTCGCCTATTTATTGGGAAAATCTTATTAAAACTGACATGCACTGACAACCATAAACATTTACGATGCCAGATTCTGTAATTTCGGTCAAATGCAGGCTATTTTCGCTGTGTATAAAACATACAATACGCTTCAAATGATTACTCGTACATGTAAATATGCACTACATTAATGACAAGACAAGACGATCTAGGTGTTTTGGGGAAAAACTAATAAATCATACCTGATTTCAATCACAGCAGTAGTTCTGTTTAAAGTTTATGGCAAGCTCATCTCGGGAATTTGGGTATCATGGGTAACATCAGAGGGCGTTCATGTGCAATTTTTACCTCGTATTTACCATATTTCCGATAGCACGTGAAGGCAGCATAACTCTGTAATATGTACACTAATTCAGGATCGCCTCAGCCGCCTTTAAAACTCATATGAACCCGGCGGCAGGCTCGGCTCATCCCCGTATTTTAGTCTGCACGTTTTCAGCGTAACCTTCGATTCGTAGCAGCGCAGCGTCAAACGCAGAGGACAACGTGTGTGCATTTATTGATATATTGTTATGATATCTGCATCTGTTTAGTTCTTTGTCATAAATGCAGTTTACATAATATGATGCAGGAGCAATTCAAGGCGCTTTCCCATCCACTGTAAAATCTGGGCTTATTTATTTATGTATTTATTTCACGAAATTGTGACTTTTCCTACTCTTGCTATCATACTTCAGTGCAATAAAATAGCTAAAATTTGTTATAATATTCATTTTATAATAAGAACTAAGAAAATAACTATAAAAGGGAGTGGAAATGGCGAATGAGCTAATGAGCGGTCCTCTGCTGCCATCCACTGGTTATAGTGGTCATTTCATTTTCATGTTAAAAGTGTTTGTTTTCCACCAGGTGACAGAAATCCTCCACTAAAGGCATGGCACATTTTTCATGTTATCTCCATGAATGAAAATGTGAAGTAGATAAAAAAAGTGTTACTAAAAAATAATAGTGTTTAAATTACATTAAAGGTACAGTGTGTATATTTTAGCGGCATCTAGTGGTGAGGTTGTGAATTGCAACCGCCCACCGCTCACCCCGATTCAGAAAAACCCGTACAGAATCACGGAATCCGTTCATAAAAACAGAATGAATGGCGCAGACGCGCGGTTTCGTTTACTACCGAAGCACACGCACCGCTCGCCGGTGCTCAATTCATTCACACAGAGACACAAAACATGCAGGATGCATAGTTAAATAGTATTTTTGCCCTTTAATATTCACATAGTTCATATCGCGATTTGATTAAAGTGCACTGACATGCATTTGATTTATTCATCCAAAATTTGACAAATTCCGCGTTATACAGTAAATTCCATTTTTATGAATAGATACGTGCATTGTACCGTTTCATTTGAGAGAAACTATCATCATAACATATACACACAGAAAAAGGTCTTCAAGGCAACCCGTCAAAATAAAAGTTTGGACAGTATAATGTATGTCTTAATGTAATAATTTTAACAGTAGGCCTAAACCTCTGTTGTGTAGCGCTTTGAATGTACAAAATTTTGTTTACATTTCTTTGTTTAATTTTCATTGGAATGAAAGATAAATGTTTTATGCCTTTATTTGATTACCAGAAAAATTAAAATACATAAAACAAATAAATATATATTTAGTTAAACTTTTAATAAAGTGCTGTTAAATTAAACAAGTTTCATGATTTCAATTAATTAGACATGCTTTTTTATTTTTAAAATTTAATATAACCATCCAGAAAAAAATTAAAGCAGAAAAAAAGAAAGGAATCTGGAAATTTTTTTACGGAATTTGGAAAAAAATAAAACAGATTTCATAGGGCCCTACAAATTAAAATATCTTACCTCAAAGTACCACCTAATACTGTTATAAGGGATCTACAACATGAAGAAAGCAATTATTTATAACATGTACATGAAAAATCTAAAAAATGGATACAACTATGGGACAAGATCGTGCAGCAGCAATCATCACAACAGTGAAAGGAACCTCAAGGTTGTAAATGTGCAATTGTATAGGGCCCCATTCCTGTATTTTGCCTGGGGCCCCCAAATCACTAAATCCGCCCTGGCCACGTTCAGAGTCACTTCCCAGCAAACATTTGGACGTTTAATGACCGCTGAAAAGACGTCCCTCCGACACGTCCCGCCATGGTTGAAAAATAGTTCCAAAATGAAAGTTGAACGGACGTATCTGAATGCATTTTTAGGAAATGTTCTGTGGTAAAATGAAAGGATTTGTTGTCGAATGAGTACTAAAATACTAAACATTTAGCGTTTATGTTTATAGTATTTAAAAGGGTTTAAGGAAACTTAATATTCAGTAATATTTGAATAGACACTATCAGATATGAACAAAACTGAATTTGAATTAGAGCTGCTTTACAGCAGAATTTTGAATTTGTCTCATATTTGATGAAGTTTGCATTATTGATTCAATAAAAGATGTGAATCTGTATTGTATAAAGCACTAGAAATAAAGGTGACCTGACTCGACTTTATAATGTATGTAAATGTTTTGTTTTATTTATCGGTATTTTACATTATTTATGAACGTAATAATAAAATTTGACCCGGTGCGATTTTCCGGAAAATATAAAAATATTTATGTTTAAAATATATCTCCTCTCCCTCTTTAAAATCAGCATGAAAGGGAAGTTAAACTGGTCTTTTCTTCTCTATTGTGCCGTATATCGAGTGAAACGCTTCACAAACAAGAACAAATGTAGGGCGGGGCTTGATTGTGTCTGTGGGGAATTGATTGGATGGTTGTGTTTTGCTATTGGTGGATCTCATGTGAGTGACAGGTTGCCCCGCCCTCATCATCAGAGAAGAGATGAAGTTATTCTGATTCAATAATGATGTGCACCGATAAATCATTTATTATGAACACTATAATATACCATAAGAAATAAGAATTGTCCATTTTGATTTCATGGTGACTTTAAACTCTCTAAAATAATATTGATAGGAAAATGAATCCAAACGCAGTGCATTAATCTCTCTCCGTTGTATTCAAACTCTTTCCTCTTTCAGGTGAGAAATGCAGAAGCTTCATAAATGTCGCTCCTCCCCACGAGAGAGGTACGTTCTGTCATTCTTAATTATGAATTCCTATTCTGCATGATGTATTAAACAGGCTGTCAGTCGGTCGTTGATGAGATATTCTGCTGATGTGTGGCGGTCCGGTCAGTTTTAATCAAACCCGTACACCTGCCTCGTCCTCATTCCTGTGGATATATGAGCATGTCAATAAGGCTTCATTCTCTCAGCGGCAGCGCCGGCATCTTCAGCACGACTGTTTCTAGAGTAATTGATAGATACACGATCCAGGCAAAAGGTCCGTCAGATATAATGATAGTTAATCATGACACAGCCCGACTGTAATTCAGCTCAACATTCTGCTCTGAGCTAAAGATATAATCATCTTTACGCTTTATATCCCTGGAGATGAAACGCATGTAGGATCCGTATAATCACATTCTTGTAGATTATAATCTCTCAGTGTTATTAATGAGTAAGTCTGAGTTTATGCATTATGCTTAAGTCACTCTGTGTTTATATGTACAGTCGGTTCATAAATGGGTCAATGACAAACAGAAGAGAAAGGAAAATATCATTTAAATGTGCCTTGCCTTATAAAGAATATGTTTGTTTTTTTTAAATAAAAACTTGGTGCTATTTTAATGCCAGCCTTGTGATGTTATGATGGGTTTGTTGTTTAGTTTTTAAGAAATTATCAGTAAGGATGCATTAAATTAATCAAAAGTAAATGCTGTTCATATTCATCAAAGAATCCTGAAAAATAAAATTCATCACAGTTTCCATAGAAATATGAAGCAAATCTTCATATGAGAATGATTTGTGAAGGATCATGTGACACTGAAGACTGGAGTAATGATGATAAATTCAGCTTTGATCACAGGAATAAATTACACTTTACTATATATTCACATAGAGAACAGATGATTTACACTGGAGTAATATTTCACTGTTTACTGTATTTATGATCAGATAAATGAAGCCCCGGTGAGCATAATCAACATTTTTCAAAGAAATCTTGGTATTTGATTATATTCAGTAGTTTGTGCTTCTGTCCCTCACAGGTGAAACTAGAAAACTGGACACAGACGACATATTTCATACTTTTGTGTGAATATTTTTGCTTCATCATCATCATCATCATCCTACCTAAAGTGCATGTGGCAGCATGAAAATTTCCAGAGAACTCTATGAAATATGTACATGTAGCCGCATGCTTTCAAAGCTGAATTCTGCTTTTAAATCTCAGTGTGAAGTTTTGTCGTATATGAATATTTCATACGCTCGGCGTGATCAGGGTGGGAGGCCCGTCTAAACGAGCCCCAGCCGTTGTGTTTGTCTGCGGCGTGTCAGTCTCATCTTGATAAAGCAGCGTCTTCCATCCATAATTCCCTCTCTCAAATCCTCACAGGTGTGTTGTGGCTCTGCATCGCGGCCGAGTGTCTGTACATCTTACTGCTGGCCACCGGAGGGATCCTCATGTCCATAGAGGTCTGCCATTTCGGGAACGTCATCGATGGACTGAAACTGAATGCCTTTGCCGCAATATTCACAGTCTTGTCAGGTGACTTGTTGTATATGATCAGCATGTGCTTGTTGTTTCCGTTTGTCTTTACCCTTCAAAGGTCACCAGACTCCTGATCCCACATTGTGTTAGATTGACCAGTTTAAAGGGTCATAACACACACAGTTTGTGCCAGTCTCATGTTAATCTTGAGTATCTATAGAGTAGTGTTGATCCTTCATATCTCCCAAGAGTCTTTAGTTTATCATATTTATAAAAGACAGATACACTGTACCGATTCTTTCAGAAAACAGCCGAGCTCGTGGAGGCGTGCAGTGGGCGGAGCTAAAGAGAGCACACACACACACACACACACACACACAATACATCATGGCATTATCCCTGGATAACTCTCGATTCACTATACGTTGGTGTTGTTCACATTATATGCACTTACGCGCCGATTGCCAACAAAACACACACATTTGATGCAGTTTCACTCACCGCCTGTGGTTTCCACTCATGACCGGGAACAAACACACACACTTACAGAACTCCGGAAACACAAACTGCGTCCACTGTTCCCTTAACGCTGGGTTATTTGGGAAGCTGAACAAGGTGATCTTTCCCTCACACCAGAAACACACTTCTTTAGTGACATTGTTGATCTCGTGTCTAAAAACACAACGGCAGCGCCGCCGACGGCTCCCGTAACCCGAACGAAGCTCGTTGATGGACGCGCTCTTGCTCTCGCTCTGGGTGATGTGTGTGTGTGTGTGTGTGTGTGTGTGTGCTCATCCGGGAGAAGTGCCCATATAAGGAATTCCACCCTTTATGATGTCATACAGGGCCATACTCAAAAAAAACTTTCCGAAACTTGTTCTAATCCTGAAGGAGTGTATTTGGCACAGAAATACTCCGTCACACATCCAACTCGTGTTTTGAAACTTTTTCCATGTTTATCATGAGAATCAACTCTTGAACAGTGTCAATAAGGAAATAGCATTAGACCCCCACTCTAAAAAACAGCTCAAGCAAATAACCCTCCTCTATATTAGCCTTTTAAAACCATTCACTGGCTGTGTTTCCATCTCATGTGCTCAAGAGAACAAAAGCATCACTGGTGCAAAATATCAGTAATAAGAATGGAAGTTGCTGTTTTCCCTCCATCATAAATGAATTCAGGCGAAACACAATAAACGCTGTCATGTTCTCTTGCGTTGGGATGCTGGTGTTTGGGAACGCAATCGTGTGAGACGCTTCTGGAGGAATACACACACACTCACACACACACACGCTTCTGGAGGAATACACACACACACACACGCTTCTGGAGGAATACACACACACACACATGCTTCTGGAGGAATACACACACACACACACACACACACGCTTCTGGAGGAATACACACACACACACACACACACACACACGCTTCTGGAGGAATACACATACACACACTTCTGGAGGAATACACACACACACACACATGCTTCTGGAGGAATACATACACACACACACACACACACGCTTCTGGAGGAATACACACGCACACACACACACACACACACACACATGTTGGTGCAACTACATTATGAGGACATTCCAGAGATGAGACTCTGATTGGTTTATTGCACGTTACGCCCAAAACACACCCATGACTCATTAAGAGACGAGGGACGACCCTTTTGGACCATGCGCCGGTGCACTGACCATTTTTCCCATCGTTAAACTAGCAAAAGTGGATTCGGACACGCCCTAAGAGCACCTGCACTGTGAGCTTCAGACCATGAGCTCAGATCGCTAAAATAGGGCCCTGAAACACCAAACCAACATTTGAGATGCGATGCCATTGGTCCGCTGGTTAGGCCAGTTATCCAATCACAGCCTCCGCTGAGTGTTTTGTTGCGCATTGAGGGATTTATTTAGTAAATGTGTTTCCGTTGTAGTTTATGTGCATGTCTAAAATAATTATCCTCCTCAATTGAGCGTATATGTTTTTATGTGCGTTTATGCACACATTGCTGTTTACGTCCAGTGTTTTTTTATGCAATATCCCAAAATGGATGGAAACAGCTATAGAGATGCAATTATGGGTGGATTTACCCTTGTCTTTTGTGGCGAATGCCTTTGCATGTGTGTGTTATCTCAGAGCCCTGCCTATTCCCCAGACGCATACAAAACCATCCGGATCAAAATCCCATATAAGCCTCACAGTGTTGGGAAGCCAAAACTCTTGAATGTCATCTAGAATATTTTTCACATTTTTTTCATATTTTTCATAGTTTCACAATTTAAGGGTTTATGGGGACATATGTGTCAAAATTCAATCTGCTTAAATCCTGCTCTACTTATATATATATATTTCAGTGTAGCATAGACATGCAAGTCCGTTGTATTGAGCGGGAGTTGCACTGTACAACCAATATCCTATTTATGTTATTATTATTAATATTATAGTATCTTACATAATATAATATAATATAAATAGGTGACTCATACAAATAATAATAATAAAGGTAAGATATTATCATTTTGAAAATAAATTATTATATCATATTATATTATATTATATTTATTATATTAATTATGAAGAATTTATATGAATAGTCAATCTGGTAATATCTCACCTTTAAATATTATTATTATTATTATTATTAATACAGCTGCTACTACTACAACTACTACTACTAATAATAATAATAATAATAAGATAATAATAAGGTAAGATATTATCACATTGATATTAAATTATATAATTATAGTATCTTACATTAATATAATATAATATTAAAATGTGACATATAATAATAATAATATAATAATAATAAAGGTAAGATATTATCATTTTGATATTATATTATATTATATTATATTATATTATATTATATTATATTATATTATATTATATTATATTATATTATATTATGAAGAATCTAAATGAATAGTCCATATGATCTATATGAATACTGGTAATATCTCACCTTATTATTATTATTATTATTATTATTAATACCACTACTACTATTACTAATAATAAAGGTAAGATATTATAATTTTGTCTAATATGTTATGTTATACAGTCAAATATGATACTAATATAAAAGTGATATCTTCTTTTAATTGTAATATTATTATAATTAATGTTATATCTTACCTTTTGCACACTTCAGATTTACACCAAACATTAAAATGAATACCTCCCATATCATAAATTACATACGCACTTCTGTATTTAAACTTTGATCAACCTAAACGTGTCAAACACTCCATCAGCGAGTGAGTTTGCTGAGAGACCATGTTAGAGTTTTATTATTGCATAATGAGAGATGAACTTATGACTTTCTGTCACATGTTTGTTGAGCTTCGTGAGAGAGTGGGATCATGGAAGCTGTGCATCATGGGAAGGGAGCTACAACCTCAATTAGCTCCTGTCTTCATCTGACACACACACACGAGAGCCGCGCCTGGCCGTACTCACACACACAGCATTAGATGCAGTCGAGCATGATGTGTGTGGAAAAGTTTTACATTTTTAATGAGCGTAGTCATATAGATAATTATGTTTTGTGAATCTAACATTGCCAAAACACCAAAGTACTTTTCTCCCATTAAAGGGGTGATTATGATTTGTCTTGTTTAACTTCAGTGAGTGTGTAATGTTGCTGTTTGAGCATAAACAACATCTGCAAAGTTACAACGCTCAAAGTTCAAAGCAAAGGGAGAAATCTCTTTTTAAGGACTACAACAAACAGCTGGTAGGGACTACAACGAGCTTCTTCACGGGCTAGTGACATCACTAACCGTAAAATTGACATAAACCCACCCCCGGGAACATGTTGAGAAGAGGAAGAGTTGTTGTAGTCGAGCACATTTGGGAGTCGCTCAAGCTGTCATCCGTCTTTCACATTTATTGCAATACAGTACGAACACAAATGCAATAGCATGTCATAAAGCAAGATGACAACATAAGTTATAACCGTAATTAAACTAAACTATCCCTGTTCTCTCTTCATGCAGCAGATATTCTCTGGCTCATCTTACAACAGTTCCCACACCAGCGGTTTATAGATTATCATGGCAGAATATGCTAATCGATGACTTGAAGATCGTTAACTCATAAATTCATCAACTATCCATTCAGAAACGTCCTGTCTCATTCTACATGTTGTCTCTTCTTCTTGAGTCTCTCCATCATTGTCCGACTCCGGTTTGAACATAAAAGGCTGAACAGTTTCTGACATTTTCAGTGTGTGTCTGCGTGAGGTAATCGGAGCTGCTAACACGAGCTCTTGAAGCTCCGCCCTCTTCCTGAAAATGAGCAGCTCATTTGCATTTAAAGGGACACGGCGCGATTCTGCTCACCCTCAAAAAGTGACAATTTTAACATGCTATAAAAAATGATCTGTGGGGTATTTTGAGCTGAAACTTCACACACACACTCTGGGGACATCAGAGACTTATTTTACACCTTGTAAAAAGGGGCATTATAGGACCGCTCTAAACATTTTGTATGTTCCTAAGGATAGGTAGGAACTCAGAAATTACCTACACGACTTTCTTTCTAATGTAGAATAGAAGATGTTCTCCAAAAAAGGAGAAAAAACACCATAAAGGTACCATTAAAAACTAAGAGAGTCTCTGTTTTTTGTTTTATGCATTATATATTCCGCCTGAAGGAATGAGAATGAGCTGAAACACGAGGCACTGAGAATAACAGATCATGTTTTGAACGTGGGCTGCACTGTCCTTGGATTTTGCTGATTCATGAAATGATGCCGTTAACTAGCACTTTATTATTATTATTCTTATTATTATTCACTGTGTTTGTGATGATGTCTGCATGCAGGCGGCTCACGGTGTTGTCATGGAGACGTGAGGGTTATCGGTCAGAGGCTTTCAGACGCACGTGACGGGATTCAGATGGACATGATGATACTCTAAGAGACACAGATTACCTGAGAACCACACACGTCTCTGAGTGCTTTTATTTCTCCAGTGGATTCACTGCATTTAGTGGATTTGAGCGGCTCAGTATGTGTGTGTGTGTGTGAGAGAGCAGTGGATCATGTGCAGGTTACCTCTGTCCTTGCTGTTCGGTGAGGAGACTGATTGTCCTGACTTTTTGGTGGTGTCGATTATGTCCAGTTTGCCATCTGGCCAGTGCATTTACACTGCTTTGACTCCATTAAACAGCGAGCCTGACCTGAGTGTGTGTGTGTGAGTGTGTGTGTGAGAGTGTGTGTGTGTGTGTGTGTGTGTGAGTGTGTGTGTGTGAGTGTGTGTGTGTATGAGAGTGTGTGTCTGTGTGTGTGTGTGTGTGTGTCTGTGTGAGTGTGAGTTTGTGTGTGCATGTGTGTGTGAGTGTGTGTGTGAGAGTGTGTGTGTGTGAGTGTGTGCGTGAGAGTGTGTGTATGAGAGTGTGTCTGTGTGTGTGTGTGTCTGCATGTGTGTGTGTCTGTGTGAGTGTGTGTGTGCATGTGTGTGTGTGAGAGAGTGTGTGTGTGTGAGAGTGTGTGTATGAGAGTGTGTCTGTGTGTGTGTGTGTGTCTGCATGTGTGTGTCTGTATGTGTGTGAGTGTAAGTGTGTCTGTGCGTGTGTGTGTGTGTGTGTATGTGTGAGTGTGTGTGTGTGTGTGTGTGTGTGTGTGTGTGTGTGTGTGTGTGTGTGTGTGTGTGTGTGTGTGTGTGTGTGATGCGTCCGGTGTTTCACTATCACAGCTCAGCACTGACTCCTGCTGGTGAGCGAGGGAAGCGTGTGTAACTGTGTTTCTCTGATCTCCACAGGTCTTCTCGGTATGGTGGCACACATGATGTTCACGACAGCGTTCCAGCTGACGGTCAGTCTGGGCCCGGAGGACTGGAAACCACAGAACTGGGACTACAGCTGGTCTTACATGTACGCTCACTCATGTCATGCATTATGTTTAGTAAGCATTCGCTTGAAGTCCAAGGATGCAAAACATGCATACAGTGTCTCTAACTGCAATCGCTAAAGTCTAATATTATAATACTTTTTTACTTGTGTTTTATATAAATATATTATATTGATTAACTTGACCACAAAAATCTATTTAAATTTCACATGAATAAAAATTTACACAATACTTGATCAGGAGACATTAAGTTAAAAAAAAAAAGTAATATAATATAATATAATATAATTAATACACTGTACATTTCAAAGTACAATCAACTTGGATGTTTAGTAATTTCAACTTAAATCACATTACACTGACTTTAAAAATGAGTTGAATCTTGTATAACATAAAAAAAGTTGAAAATTGCTGAACTTAATTTAATCAATTAAAGCAATTTAAAAACATGTTATCATAACTTATTGATCATGTAATTTTTTTAGTGTATAATATAATATGTATTTTCCAGCAAATTTGGTTTTGTGACTTTTTGGCATATTTTGTGTGCAAACATATAACAGGTGGCTAGAATGTTTAGAATGTTCTTCTAACGTTCCCATTAAGTTCTAAAAACATTATTTCTAAATGTTTTCTGAATGTTCAAAACGATTTAAAAATGTTTTTTCTTGGTTATGTGAACATTAAGGGAACATTCCATTGTATTATTCTTCAAACATTATGGGAGCGTTACTTTAGAATGTTCTCAGAGCGTTACTTTAGAATGTTCTCTGAGCGTTACTTTAGAATGTTCTCTGAGAGTTACTTTAGAATGTTCTCTGAGCGTTGCATGTTCTCTGAGCGTTACTTTAGAATGTTCTCTGAGGGTTACTTTAGAATGTTCTCTGAGCGTTACTTTAGAATGTTCTCTGAGCGTTACTTTAGAATGTTCTCTGAGCGTTACCGTTGAATGTTCTCTGAACGTTACTTTAGAATGTTCTCTGAGCGTTACTTTAGAATGTTCTCTGAGCGTTACTTTAGAATGTTCTCTGAGAGTTACTTTAGAATGTTCTCTGAGCGTTACTTTAGAATGTTCTCTGAGCGTTACTTTAGAATGTTCTCTGAGCGTTACTTTTGAATGTTCTCTGAGCGCTACTTTAGAATGTTCTCTGAGCGTTACTTTAGAATGTTCTCTGAGCGTTACTTTAGAATGTTCTCTGAGCGTTACTTTAGAATGTTCTCTGAGAGTTACTTTAGAATGTTCTCTGAGCGTTACTTTAGAATGTTCTCTGAGCGTTACTTTAGAATGTTCTCTGAGCGTTACTTTTGAATGTTCTCTGAGCGCTACTTTAGAATGTTCTCTGAGCGTTACTTTAGAATGTTCTCTGAGCGTTACTTTAGAATGTTCTCTGAGCGTTACTTTAGAATGTTCTCTGAGCGTTACTTTAGAATGTTCTCTGAGCGTTACCGTTGAATGTTCTCTGAACGTTACTTTAGAATGTTCTCTGAGCGTTACTTTAGAATGTTCTCTGAGCGTTACTTTAGAATGTTCTCTGAGAGTTACTTTAGAATGTTCTCTGAGCGTTACTTTAGAATGTTCTCTGAGCGTTACTTTAGAATGTTCTCTGAGCGTTACTTTTGAATGTTCTCTGAGCGCTACTTTAGAATGTTCTCTGAGCGTTACTTTAGAATGTTCTCTGAGCGTTACTTTAGAATGTTCTCTGAGAGTTATTTCAGAATGTTCTCTGAGAGTTACTTTAGAATGTTCTCTGAGCGTTACTTTAGAATGTTCTCTGAGGGTTACTTTAGAATGTTCTCTGAGCGTTACTTTAGAATGTTCTCTGAGCGTTACTTTAGAATGTTCTCTGAGCGTTACCGTTGAATGTTCTCTGAACGTTACTTTAGAATGTTCTCTGAGTGTTACTTTAGAATGTTCTCTGAGCGTTACTTTAGCATGTTCTCTGAACGTTACTTTAGAACGTTCTCTGAGCGTTACTTTAGAATGTTCTCTGAGCGTTACTTTAGAATGTTCTCTGAGAGTTACTTTAGAATGTTCTCTGAGAGTTACTTTAGAATGTTCTCTGAGCGCTACTTTAGAATGTTCTCTGAGCGTTACTTTAGAATGTTCTCTGAGCGTTACTTTAGCATGTTCTCTGAACGTTACTTTAGAATGTTCTCTGAGCGTTACTTTTGAATGTTCTCTGAGCGCTACTTTAGAATGTTCTCTGAGCGTTACTTTTGAATGTTCTCTGAGCGCTACTTTAGAATGTTCTCTGAGCGTTACTTTAAAATGTTCTCTGAGCGTTACTTTAGAATGTTCTCTGAGAGTTACTTTAGAATGTTCTCTGAGAGTTACTTTAGAATGTTCTCTGAGCGTTACTTTAGAATGTTCTCTGAGATTTACTTTAGAATGTTCTCTGAGAGTTACTTTAGAATGTTCTCTGAGAGTTACTTTAGAATGTTCTCTGAGCGTTGAATGTTCTCTGAGCGTTACTTTTGAATGTTCTCTGAGCGTTACTTTTGAATGTTCTCTGAGCGTTACTTTTGAATGTTCTCTGAGCGCTACTTTAGAATGTTCTCTGAGCGTTACTTTAAAATGTTCTCTGAGCGTTACTTTAGAATGTTCTCTGAGCGTTGAATGTTCTCTGAGCGTTACTTTTGAATGTTCTCTGAGCGTTACTTTTGAATGTTCTCTGAGCGTTACTTTAGAACGTTCTCTGAGCGTTACCGTTGAATGTTCTCTGAGCGTTACTTTTGAATGTTCTCTGAGCGTTACTTTTGAATGTTCTCTGAACGTTACTTTAGAATGTTCTCTGAGCGTTACTTTAGAACGTTCTCTGAGCGTTACTTTAGAATGTCCTCTGAGCGCTACTTTAGCATGTTCTCTGAGCGTTACTTTAGCATGCTCTCTGAACGTTACTTTAGAATGTTCTCTGAGCGTTACTTTAGAATGTTCTCTCAGCGTTACTTTAGCATGTTCTCTGAACGTTACTTTAGAATGTTCTCTGAGCGTTACTTTAGAATGTTCTCTGAGCGTTACCGTTGAATGTTCTCTGAGCGTTACTTTAGAATGTTCTCTGAGCGTTGCCGTTGAATGTTCTCTGAGCGTTACTTTAGAATGTTCTCTGAGCGTTACTTTAGAATGTTCTCTGAGCGTTACTTTTGAATGTTCTCTGAGCGCTACTTTAGAATGTTCTCTGAGCGTTACTTTACAATGTTCTCTGAGCGTTACTTTAGAATGTTCTCTGAGCGTTACTTTAGAATGTTCTCTGAGCGTTACTTTAGCATGTTCTCTGAACGTTACTTTAGAATGTTCTCTGAGCGTTACTTTTGAATGTTCTCTGAGCGCTACTTTAGAATGTTCTCTGAGAGTTACTTTTGAATGTTCTCTGAGCGTTACTTTAGAATGTTCTCTGAGCGTTACTTTTGAATGTTCTCTGAGCGCTACTTTAGAATGTTCTCTGAGCGTTACTTTAGAATGTTCTCTGAGCGTTACTTTAGAATGTTCTCTGAGCGTTACTTTAGCATGTTCTCTGAACGTTACTTTAGAATGTTCTCTGAGCGTTACTTTTGAATGTTCTCTGAGCGCTACTTTAGAATGTTCTCTGAGCGTTACTTTTGAATGTTCTCTGAGCGCTACTTTAGAATGTTCTCTGAGCGTTACTTTAAAATGTTCTCTGAGCGTTACTTTAGAATGTTCTCTGAGAGTTACTTTAGAATGTTCTCTGAGAGTTACTTTAGAATGTTCTCTGAGCGTTACTTTAGAATGTTGTCTGAGATTTACTTTAGAATGTTCTCTGAGAGTTACTTTAGAATGTTCTCTGAGAGTTACTTTAGAATGTTCTCTGAGCGTTGAATGTTCTCTGAGCGTTACTTTTGAATGTTCTCTGAGCGTTACTTTAGAATGTTCTCTGAGCGTTGCATGTTCTCTGAGCGTTACTTTAGAATGTTCTCTGAGCATTACTTTAGAATGTTCTCTGAGCGTTACTTTAGAATGTTCTCTGAGCGTTACCGTTGAATGTTCTCTGAGCGTTAATTTAGAATGTTCTCTGAGCATTACTTTAGAATGTTCTCTGAGCGTTACTTTAGCATGTTCTCTGAATGTTACTTTAGAATGTTCTCTGAGCGTTACTTTAGAATGTTCTCTGAGCGTTACTTTAGAATGTTCTCTGAGCGTTACTTTAGAATGTTCTCTGAGCGTTACTTTAGAATGTTCTCTGAGAGTTATTTTACAACGTTCTCTGAGCGTTACTTTAGAACGTTCTCTGAGCGTTACTTTAGAATGTTCTCTGAACATTACTTTAGAATGTTCTCTGAGCGTTACTTTTGAATGTTCTCTGAGAGTTACTTTAGAATTTTCTATGAGCCTTACTTTAGAATGTTCTCTGAGCGTTACTTTTGAATTTTCTCTGAATGTTACTTTTGAATGTTCTCTGAGCGTTACTTTAGAATGTTCTCTGAGCGTTACTTTTGAATGTTCTCTGAGCGTTACTTTAGAACGTTCTCTGAGCGTTACCGTTGAATGTTCTCTGAGCGTTACTTTTGAATGTTCTCTGAGCGTTACTTTTGAATGTTCTCTGAGCGCTACTTTAGAATGTTCTCTGAGCGTTACTTTAGAATGTTCTCTGAGCGTTACTTTAGAATGTTCTCTGAGCGTTACTTTAGAATGTTCTCTGAGAGTTACTTTAGAATGTTCTCTGAGCGTTACTTTAGAATGTTCTCTGAGCGTTACTTTAGAATGTTCTCTGAGCGTTACTTTTGAATGTTCTCTGAGCGCTACTTTAGAATGTTCTCTGAGCGTTACTTTAGAATGTTCTCTGAGCGTTACTTTAGAATGTTCTCTGAGCGTTACTTTAGAATGTTCTCTGAGCGTTACTTTAGAATGTTCTCTGAGCGTTACCGTTGAATGTTCTCTGAACGTTACTTTAGAATGTTCTCTGAGCGTTACTTTAGAATGTTCTCTGAGCGTTACTTTAGAATGTTCTCTGAGAGTTACTTTAGAATGTTCTCTGAGCGTTACTTTAGAATGTTCTCTGAGCGCTACTTTAGAATGTTCTCTGAGCGTTACTTTAGAATGTTCTCTGAGCGTTACTTTAGAATGTTCTCTGAGCGTTACTTTAGAATGTTCTCTGAGCGTTACTTTAGAATGTTCTCTGAGCGTTACTTTTGAATGTTCTCTGAGCGCTACTTTAGAATGTTCTCTGAGCGTTACTTTAGAATGTTCTCTGAGCGTTACTTTAGAATGTTCTCTGAGAGTTATTTCAGAATGTTCTCTGAGAGTTACTTTAGAATGTTCTCTGAGCGTTACTTTAGAATGTTCTCTGAGGGTTACTTTAGAATGTTCTCTGAGCGTTACTTTAGAATGTTCTCTGAGCGTTACTTTAGAATGTTCTCTGAGCGTTACCGTTGAATGTTCTCTGAACGTTACTTTAGAATGTTCTCTGAGTGTTACTTTAGAATGTTCTCTGAGCGTTACTTTAGCATGTTCTCTGAACGTTACTTTAGAACGTTCTCTGAGCGTTACTTTAGAATGTTCTCTGAGCGTTACTTTAGAATGTTCTCTGAGAGTTACTTTAGAATGTTCTCTGAGAGTTACTTTAGAATGTTCTCTGAGCGCTACTTTAGAATGTTCTCTGAGCGTTACTTTAGAATGTTCTCTGAGCGTTACTTTAGCATGTTCTCTGAACGTTACTTTAGAATGTTCTCTGAGCGTTACTTTTGAATGTTCTCTGAGCGCTACTTTAGAATGTTCTCTGAGCGTTACTTTTGAATGTTCTCTGAGCGCTACTTTAGAATGTTCTCTGAGCGTTACTTTAAAATGTTCTCTGAGCGTTACTTTAGAATGTTCTCTGAGAGTTACTTTAGAATGTTCTCTGAGAGTTACTTTAGAATGTTCTCTGAGCGTTACTTTAGAATGTTCTCTGAGATTTACTTTAGAATGTTCTCTGAGAGTTACTTTAGAATGTTCTCTGAGAGTTACTTTAGAATGTTCTCTGAGCGTTGAATGTTCTCTGAGCGTTACTTTTGAATGTTCTCTGAGCGTTACTTTTGAATGTTCTCTGAGCGTTACTTTTGAATGTTCTCTGAGCGCTACTTTAGAATGTTCTCTGAGCGTTACTTTAAAATGTTCTCTGAGCGTTACTTTAGAATGTTCTCTGAGCGTTGAATGTTCTCTGAGCGTTACTTTTGAATGTTCTCTGAGCGTTACTTTTGAATGTTCTCTGAGCGTTACTTTAGAACGTTCTCTGAGCGTTACCGTTGAATGTTCTCTGAGCGTTACTTTTGAATGTTCTCTGAGCGTTACTTTTGAATGTTCTCTGAACGTTACTTTAGAATGTTCTCTGAGCGTTACTTTAGAACGTTCTCTGAGCGTTACTTTAGAATGTCCTCTGAGCGCTACTTTAGCATGTTCTCTGAGCGTTACTTTAGCATGCTCTCTGAACGTTACTTTAGAATGTTCTCTGAGCGTTACTTTAGAATGTTCTCTCAGCGTTACTTTAGCATGTTCTCTGAACGTTACTTTAGAATGTTCTCTGAGCGTTACTTTAGAATGTTCTCTGAGCGTTACCGTTGAATGTTCTCTGAGCGTTACTTTAGAATGTTCTCTGAGCGTTGCCGTTGAATGTTCTCTGAGCGTTACTTTAGAATGTTCTCTGAGCGTTACTTTAGAATGTTCTCTGAGCGTTACTTTTGAATGTTCTCTGAGCGCTACTTTAGAATGTTCTCTGAGCGTTACTTTACAATGTTCTCTGAGCGTTACTTTAGAATGTTCTCTGAGCGTTACTTTAGAATGTTCTCTGAGCGTTACTTTAGCATGTTCTCTGAACGTTACTTTAGAATGTTCTCTGAGCGTTACTTTTGAATGTTCTCTGAGCGCTACTTTAGAATGTTCTCTGAGAGTTACTTTTGAATGTTCTCTGAGCGCTACTTTAGAATGTTCTCTGAGCGTTACTTTAGAATGTTATCTGAGCGTTACTTTAGAATGTTCTCTGAGCGTTACTTTAGAATGTTCTCTGAGAGTTACTTTAGAATGTTCTCTGAGCGTTGCATGTTCTCTGAGCGTTACTTTAGAATGTTCTCTGAGGGTTACTTTAGAATGTTCTCTGAGCGTTACTTTAGAATGTTCTCTGAGCGTTACTTTAGAATGTTCTCTGAGCGTTACCGTTGAATGTTCTCTGAACGTTACTTTAGAATGTTCTCTGAGCGTTACTTTAGAATGTTCTCTGAGCGTTACTTTAGAATGTTCTCTGAGAGTTACTTTAGAATGTTCTCTGAGCGTTACTTTAGAATGTTCTCTGAGCGTTACTTTAGAATGTTCTCTGAGCGTTACTTTTGAATGTTCTCTGAGCGCTACTTTAGAATGTTCTCTGAGCGTTACTTTAGAATGTTCTCTGAGCGTTACTTTAGAATGTTCTCTGAGCGTTACTTTAGAATGTTCTCTGAGAGTTACTTTAGAATGTTCTCTGAGCGTTACTTTAGAATGTTCTCTGAGCGTTACTTTAGAATGTTCTCTGAGCGTTACTTTTGAATGTTCTCTGAGCGCTACTTTAGAATGTTCTCTGAGCGTTACTTTAGAATGTTCTCTGAGCGTTACTTTAGAATGTTCTCTGAGCGTTACTTTAGAATGTTCTCTGAGCGTTACTTTAGAATGTTCTCTGAGCGTTACCGTTGAATGTTCTCTGAACGTTACTTTAGAATGTTCTCTGAGCGTTACTTTAGAATGTTCTCTGAGCGTTACTTTAGAATGTTCTCTGAGAGTTACTTTAGAATGTTCTCTGAGCGTTACTTTAGAATGTTCTCTGAGCGTTACTTTAGAATGTTCTCTGAGCGTTACTTTTGAATGTTCTCTGAGCGCTACTTTAGAATGTTCTCTGAGCGTTACTTTAGAATGTTCTCTGAGCGTTACTTTAGAATGTTCTCTGAGAGTTATTTCAGAATGTTCTCTGAGAGTTACTTTAGAATGTTCTCTGAGCGTTACTTTAGAATGTTCTCTGAGGGTTACTTTAGAATGTTCTCTGAGCGTTACTTTAGAATGTTCTCTGAGCGTTACTTTAGAATGTTCTCTGAGCGTTACCGTTGAATGTTCTCTGAACGTTACTTTAGAATGTTCTCTGAGTGTTACTTTAGAATGTTCTCTGAGCGTTACTTTAGCATGTTCTCTGAACGTTACTTTAGAACGTTCTCTGAGCGTTACTTTAGAATGTTCTCTGAGCGTTACTTTAGAATGTTCTCTGAGAGTTACTTTAGAATGTTCTCTGAGAGTTACTTTAGAATGTTCTCTGAGCGCTACTTTAGAATGTTCTCTGAGCGTTACTTTAGAATGTTCTCTGAGCGTTACTTTAGCATGTTCTCTGAACGTTACTTTAGAATGTTCTCTGAGCGTTACTTTTGAATGTTCTCTGAGCGCTACTTTAGAATGTTCTCTGAGCGTTACTTTTGAATGTTCTCTGAGCGCTACTTTAGAATGTTCTCTGAGCGTTACTTTAAAATGTTCTCTGAGCGTTACTTTAGAATGTTCTCTGAGAGTTACTTTAGAATGTTCTCTGAGAGTTACTTTAGAATGTTCTCTGAGCGTTACTTTAGAATGTTCTCTGAGATTTACTTTAGAATGTTCTCTGAGAGTTACTTTAGAATGTTCTCTGAGAGTTACTTTAGAATGTTCTCTGAGCGTTGAATGTTCTCTGAGCGTTACTTTTGAATGTTCTCTGAGCGTTACTTTTGAATGTTCTCTGAGCGTTACTTTTGAATGTTCTCTGAGCGCTACTTTAGAATGTTCTCTGAGCGTTACTTTAAAATGTTCTCTGAGCGTTACTTTAGAATGTTCTCTGAGCGTTGAATGTTCTCTGAGCGTTACTTTTGAATGTTCTCTGAGCGTTACTTTTGAATGTTCTCTGAGCGTTACTTTAGAACGTTCTCTGAGCGTTACCGTTGAATGTTCTCTGAGCGTTACTTTTGAATGTTCTCTGAGCGTTACTTTTGAATGTTCTCTGAACGTTACTTTAGAATGTTCTCTGAGCGTTACTTTAGAACGTTCTCTGAGCGTTACTTTAGAATGTCCTCTGAGCGCTACTTTAGCATGTTCTCTGAGCGTTACTTTAGCATGCTCTCTGAACGTTACTTTAGAATGTTCTCTGAGCGTTACTTTAGAATGTTCTCTCAGCGTTACTTTAGCATGTTCTCTGAACGTTACTTTAGAATGTTCTCTGAGCGTTACTTTAGAATGTTCTCTGAGCGTTACCGTTGAATGTTCTCTGAGCGTTACTTTAGAATGTTCTCTGAGCGTTGCCGTTGAATGTTCTCTGAGCGTTACTTTAGAATGTTCTCTGAGCGTTACTTTAGAATGTTCTCTGAGCGTTACTTTTGAATGTTCTCTGAGCGCTACTTTAGAATGTTCTCTGAGCGTTACTTTACAATGTTCTCTGAGCGTTACTTTAGAATGTTCTCTGAGCGTTACTTTAGAATGTTCTCTGAGCGTTACTTTAGCATGTTCTCTGAACGTTACTTTAGAATGTTCTCTGAGCGTTACTTTTGAATGTTCTCTGAGCGCTACTTTAGAATGTTCTCTGAGAGTTACTTTTGAATGTTCTCTGAGCGTTACTTTAGAATGTTCTCTGAGCGTTACTTTTGAATGTTCTCTGAGCGCTACTTTAGAATGTTCTCTGAGCGTTACTTTAGAATGTTCTCTGAGCGTTACTTTAGAATGTTCTCTGAGCGTTACTTTAGCATGTTCTCTGAACGTTACTTTAGAATGTTCTCTGAGCGTTACTTTTGAATGTTCTCTGAGCGCTACTTTAGAATGTTCTCTGAGCGTTACTTTTGAATGTTCTCTGAGCGCTACTTTAGAATGTTCTCTGAGCGTTACTTTAAAATGTTCTCTGAGCGTTACTTTAGAATGTTCTCTGAGAGTTACTTTAGAATGTTCTCTGAGAGTTACTTTAGAATGTTCTCTGAGCGTTACTTTAGAATGTTGTCTGAGATTTACTTTAGAATGTTCTCTGAGAGTTACTTTAGAATGTTCTCTGAGAGTTACTTTAGAATGTTCTCTGAGCGTTGAATGTTCTCTGAGCGTTACTTTTGAATGTTCTCTGAGCGTTACTTTAGAATGTTCTCTGAGCGTTGCATGTTCTCTGAGCGTTACTTTAGAATGTTCTCTGAGCATTACTTTAGAATGTTCTCTGAGCGTTACTTTAGAATGTTCTCTGAGCGTTACCGTTGAATGTTCTCTGAGCGTTAATTTAGAATGTTCTCTGAGCATTACTTTAGAATGTTCTCTGAGCGTTACTTTAGCATGTTCTCTGAATGTTACTTTAGAATGTTCTCTGAGCGTTACTTTAGAATGTTCTCTGAGCGTTACTTTAGAATGTTCTCTGAGCGTTACTTTAGAATGTTCTCTGAGCGTTACTTTAGAATGTTCTCTGAGAGTTATTTTACAACGTTCTCTGAGCGTTACTTTAGAACGTTCTCTGAGCGTTACTTTAGAATGTTCTCTGAACATTACTTTAGAATGTTCTCTGAGCGTTACTTTTGAATGTTCTCTGAGAGTTACTTTAGAATTTTCTATGAGCCTTACTTTAGAATGTTCTCTGAGCGTTACTTTTGAATTTTCTCTGAATGTTACTTTTGAATGTTCTCTGAGCGTTACTTTAGAATGTTCTCTGAGCGTTACTTTTGAATGTTCTCTGAGCGTTACTTTAGAACGTTCTCTGAGCGTTACCGTTGAATGTTCTCTGAGCGTTACTTTTGAATGTTCTCTGAGCGTTACTTTTGAATGTTCTCTGAGCGCTACTTTAGAATGTTCTCTGAGCGTTACTTTAGAATGTTCTCTGAGCGTTACTTTAGAATGTTCTCTGAGCGTTACTTTAGAATGTTCTCTGAGAGTTACTTTAGAATGTTCTCTGAGCGTTACTTTAGAATGTTCTCTGAGCGTTACTTTAGAATGTTCTCTGAGCGTTACTTTTGAATGTTCTCTGAGCGCTACTTTAGAATGTTCTCTGAGCGTTACTTTAGAATGTTCTCTGAGCGTTACTTTAGAATGTTCTCTGAGCGTTACTTTAGAATGTTCTCTGAGCGTTACTTTAGAATGTTCTCTGAGCGTTACCGTTGAATGTTCTCTGAACGTTACTTTAGAATGTTCTCTGAGCGTTACTTTAGAATGTTCTCTGAGCGTTACTTTAGAATGTTCTCTGAGAGTTACTTTAGAATGTTCTCTGAGCGTTACTTTAGAATGTTCTCTGAGCGCTACTTTAGAATGTTCTCTGAGCGTTACTTTAGAATGTTCTCTGAGCGTTACTTTAGAATGTTCTCTGAGCGTTACTTTAGAATGTTCTCTGAGCGTTACTTTAGAATGTTCTCTGAGCGTTACTTTTGAATGTTCTCTGAGCGCTACTTTAGAATGTTCTCTGAGCGTTACTTTAGAATGTTCTCTGAGCGTTACTTTAGAATGTTCTCTGAGAGTTATTTCAGAATGTTCTCTGAGAGTTACTTTAGAATGTTCTCTGAGCGTTACTTTAGAATGTTCTCTGAGGGTTACTTTAGAATGTTCTCTGAGCGTTACTTTAGAATGTTCTCTGAGCGTTACTTTAGAATGTTCTCTGAGCGTTACCGTTGAATGTTCTCTGAACGTTACTTTAGAATGTTCTCTGAGTGTTACTTTAGAATGTTCTCTGAGCGTTACTTTAGCATGTTCTCTGAACGTTACTTTAGAACGTTCTCTGAGCGTTACTTTAGAATGTTCTCTGAGCGTTACTTTAGAATGTTCTCTGAGAGTTACTTTAGAATGTTCTCTGAGAGTTACTTTAGAATGTTCTCTGAGCGCTACTTTAGAATGTTCTCTGAGCGTTACTTTAGAATGTTCTCTGAGCGTTACTTTAGCATGTTCTCTGAACGTTACTTTAGAATGTTCTCTGAGCGTTACTTTTGAATGTTCTCTGAGCGCTACTTTAGAATGTTCTCTGAGCGTTACTTTTGAATGTTCTCTGAGCGCTACTTTAGAATGTTCTCTGAGCGTTACTTTAAAATGTTCTCTGAGCGTTACTTTAGAATGTTCTCTGAGAGTTACTTTAGAATGTTCTCTGAGAGTTACTTTAGAATGTTCTCTGAGCGTTACTTTAGAATGTTCTCTGAGATTTACTTTAGAATGTTCTCTGAGAGTTACTTTAGAATGTTCTCTGAGAGTTACTTTAGAATGTTCTCTGAGCGTTGAATGTTCTCTGAGCGTTACTTTTGAATGTTCTCTGAGCGCTACTTTAGAATGTTCTCTGAGCGTTACTTTAAAATGTTCTCTGAGCGTTACTTTAGAATGTTCTCTGAGCGTTGAATGTTCTCTGAGCGTTACTTTTGAATGTTCTCTGAGCGTTACTTTTGAATGTTCTCTGAGCGTTACTTTAGAACGTTCTCTGAGCGTTACCGTTGAATGTTCTCTGAGCGTTACTTTTGAATGTTCTCTGAGCGTTACTTTTGAATGTTCTCTGAACGTTACTTTAGAATGTTCTCTGAGCGTTACTTTAGAACGTTCTCTGAGCGTTACTTTAGAATGTCCTCTGAGCGCTACTTTAGCATGTTCTCTGAGCGTTACTTTAGCATGCTCTCTGAACGTTACTTTAGAATGTTCTCTGAGCGTTACTTTAGAATGTTCTCTCAGCGTTACTTTAGCATGTTCTCTGAACGTTACTTTAGAATGTTCTCTGAGCGTTACTTTAGAATGTTCTCTGAGCGTTACCGTTGAATGTTCTCTGAGCGTTACTTTAGAATGTTCTCTGAGCGTTGCCGTTGAATGTTCTCTGAGCGTTACTTTAGAATGTTCTCTGAGCGTTACTTTAGAATGTTCTCTGAGCGTTACTTTTGAATGTTCTCTGAGCGCTACTTTAGAATGTTCTCTGAGCGTTACTTTACAATGTTCTCTGAGCGTTACTTTAGAATGTTCTCTGAGCGTTACTTTAGAATGTTCTCTGAGCGTTACTTTAGCATGTTCTCTGAACGTTACTTTAGAATGTTCTCTGAGCGTTACTTTTGAATGTTCTCTGAGCGCTACTTTAGAATGTTCTCTGAGAGTTACTTTTGAATGTTCTCTGAGCGCTACTTTAGAATGTTCTCTGAGCGTTACTTTAGAATGTTATCTGAGCGTTACTTTAGAATGTTCTCTGAGCGTTACTTTAGAATGTTCTCTGAGAGTTACTTTAGAATGTTCTCTGAGCGTTACTTTAGAATGTTCTCTGAGCGTTACTTTAGAATGTTCTCTGAGCGTTACTTTAGCATGTTCTCTGAACGTTACTTTAGAATGTTCTCTGAGCGTTACTTTAGAATGTTCTTTGAGCGTTACTTTAGAATGTTCTCTGAGCGTTACTTTTGAATGTTCTCTGAGCGCTACTTTAGAATGTTCTCTGAGCGTTACTTTAGAATGTTCTCTGAGCGTTACTTTAGAATGTTCTCTGAGCGTTACTTTAGCATGTTCTCTGAACGTTACTTTAGAATGTTCTCTGAGCGTTACTTTTGAATGTTCTCTGAGCGCTACTTTAGAATGTTCTCTGAGCGTTACTTTTGAATGTTCTCTGAGCGCTACTTTAGAATGTTCTCTGAGCGTTACTTTAAAATGTTCTCTGAGCGTTACTTTAGAATGTTCTCTGAGAGTTACTTTAGAATGTTCTCTGAGAGTTACTTTAGAATGTTCTCTGAGCGTTACTTTAGAATGTTGTCTGAGATTTACTTTAGAATGTTCTCTGAGAGTTACTTTAGAATGTTCTCTGAGAGTTACTTTAGAATGTTCTCTGAGCGTTGAATGTTCTCTGAGCGTTACTTTTGAATGTTCTCTGAGCGTTACTTTAGAATGTTCTCTGAGCGTTGCATGTTCTCTGAGCGTTACTTTAGAATGTTCTCTGAGCATTACTTTAGAATGTTCTCTGAGCGTTACTTTAGAATGTTCTCTGAGCGTTACCGTTGAATGTTCTCTGAGCGTTAATTTAGAATGTTCTCTGAGCATTACTTTAGAATGTTCTCTGAGCGTTACTTTAGCATGTTCTCTGAACGTTACTTTAGAATGTTCTCTGAGCGTTACTTTAGAATGTTCTCTGAGCGTTACTTTAGAATGTTCTCTGAGCGTTACTTTAGAATGTTCTCTGAGCGTTACTTTAGAATGTTCTCTGAGAGTTATTTTACAACGTTCTCTGAGCGTTACTTTAGAACGTTCTCTGAGCGTTACTTTAGAATGTTCTCTGAACATTACTTTAGAATGTTCTCTGAGCGTTACTTTTGAATGTTCTCTGAGAGTTACTTTAGAATTTTCTATGAGCCTTACTTTAGAATGTTCTCTGAGCGTTACTTTTGAATTTTCTCTGAATGTTACTTTTGAATGTTCTCTGAGCGTTACTTTAGAATGTTCTCTGAGCGTTACTTTTGAATGTTCTCTGAGCGTTACTTTAGAACGTTCTCTGAGCGTTACCGTTGAATGTTCTCTGAGCGTTACTTTTGAATGTTCTCTGAGCGTTACTTTTGAATGTTCTCTGAACGTTACTTTAGAATGTTCTCTGAGCGTTACTTTAGAACGTTGTCTGAGCGTTACTTTAGAATGTCCTCTGAGCGCTACTTTAGCATGTTCTCTGAGCGTTACTTTAGCATGCTCTCTGAACGTTACTTTAGAATGTTCTCTGAGCGTTACTTTAGAATGTTCTCTCAGCGTTACTTTAGCATGTTCTCTGAACGTTACTTTAGAATGTTCTCTGAGCGTTACTTTAGAATGTTCTCTGAGCGTTACCGTTGAATGTTCTCTGAGCGTTACTTTAGAATGTTCTCTGAGCGTTGCCGTTGAATGTTCTCTGAGCGTTACTTTAGAATGTTCTCTGAGCGTTACTTTTGAATGTTCTCTGAGCGTTACTTTAGAATGTTCTCTGAGCGTTGCCGTTGAATGTTCTCTGAGCGTTACTTTTGAATGTTCTCTGAGCGTTACTTTTGAATGTTCTCTGAACGTTGCTTTAGAATGTTCTCTGAGCGTTACTTTAGAACGTTCTCTGAGCGTTACTTTAGAATGTTCTCTGAGGGTTACTTTAGAATGTTCTCTGAGCGTTACCGTTGAATGTTCTCTGAACGTTACTTTAGAATGTTCTCTGAGCGTTACTTTAGAATGTTCTCTGAGCGTTACTTTAGCATGTTCTCTGAACGTTACTTTAGAATGTTCTCTGAGCGTTACTTTAGAATGTTCTCTGAGCGTTACTTTAGAATGTTCTCTGAGCGTTACTTTTGAATGTTCTCTGAGCGCTACTTTAGAATGTTCTCTGAGCGTTACTTTAGAATGTTCTCTGAGCGTTACTTTAGAATGTTCTCTGAGAGTTACTTTAGAATGTTCTCTGAGAGTTACTTTAGAATGTTCTCTGAGCGCTACTTTAGAATGTTCTCTGAGCGTTACTTTAGAATGTTCTCTGAGCGTTACTTTAGAATGTTCTCTGAGAGTTACTTTAGAATGTTCTCTGAGAGGTACTTTAGAATGTTCTCTGAGCGTTGCATGTTCTCTGAGCGTTACTTTAGAATGTTCTCTGAGCGTTACTTTAGAATGTTCTCTGAGCGTTACTTTAGAATGTTCTCTGAGCGTTACTTTAGAATGTTCTCTGAGCGTTACTTTAGCATGTTCTCTGAACGTTACTTTAGAATGTTCTCTGAGCGTTACTTTAGAATGTTCTCTGAGCGTTACTTTAGAATGTTCTCTGAGAGTTACTTTAGAATGTTCTCTGAGAGTTACTTTAGAATGTTCTCTGAGCGTTACTTTAGAATGTTCTCTGAGCGTTACTTTAGAATGTTCTCTGAGCGTTACCGTTGAATGTTCTCTGAACGTTAATTTAGAATGTTCTCTGAGCGTTACTTTAGAATGTTCTCTGAGCGTTACTTTAGCATGTTCTCTGAACGTTACTTTAGAATGTTCTCTGAGCGTTACTTTAGAATGTTCTCTGAGCGTTACTTTAGAACGTTCTCTGAGAGTTACTTTACAACGTTCTCTGAGCGTTACTTTAGAACGTTCTCTGAGCGTTACTTTAGAATGTTCTCTGAACGTTACTTTAGAATGTTCTCTGAGCGTTACTTTTGAATGTTCTCTGAGCGTTACTTTTGAATTTTCTCTGAATGTTACTTTTGAATGTTCTCTGAGCGTTACTTTAGAATGTTCTCTGAGCGTTACCGTTGAATGTTCTCTGAGCGTTACTTTTGAATGTTCTCTGAGCGTTACTTTTGAATGTTCTCTGAGCGTTACTTTAGAACGTTCTCTGAGCGTTACCGTTGAATGTTCTCTGAGCGTTACTTTTGAATGTTCTCTGAGCGTTACTTTTGAATGTTCTCTGAACGTTACTTTAGAATGTTCTCTGAGCGTTACTTTAGAACGTTCTCTGAGCGTTACTTTAGAATGTTCTCTGAGCGTTACTTTAGCATGTTCTCTGAACGTTACTTTAGAATGTTCTCTGAGCGTTACTTTAGCATGCTCTCTGAACGTTACTTTAGAATGTTCTCTGAGCGTTACTTTTGAATGTCCTCTGAGTGTTACTCTTGAATGTTCTCTGAACGTTACTTTAGAATGTTCTCTGAGCGTTACTTTAGAATGTTCTCTGAGCGTTACTTTAGAATGTTCTCTGAGCGTTACTTTAGAATGTTCTCTGAGCGTTACTTTTGAATGTTCTCTGAGAGTTACTTTAGAATTTTCTATGAGCCTTACTTTAGAATGTTCTCTGAGCGTTACTTTTGAATTTTCTCTGAATGTTACTTCTGAATGTTCTCTGAGCGTTACTTTAGAACGTTCTCTGAGCGTTACTTTAGAATGTTCTCTGACCGTTACTTTAGAATGTTCTCTGAGCGTTACCGTTGAATGTTCTCTGAGCGTTACTTTTGAATGTTCTCTGAGCGTTACTCTTGAATGTTCTCTGAGTGTTACTCTTGAATGTTCTCTGAGCGTTACTTTAGAATTTTCTCTGAGCGTTACTCTTGAATATTCTCTGAACGTTACTTTAGAATTTTCTCTGAGAGTTACTTTACAACGTTCTCTGAGCGTTACTTTAGAACGTTCTCTGAGCGTTACTTTAGAATGTTCTCTGAACTTTACTTTAGAATGTTCTCTGAGCGTTACTTTTGAATGTTATCTGAGCGTTACTTTAGAATGTTCTCTGAGCGTTACTTTTGAATGTTCTCTGAGCGTTACTTTTGAATTTTCTCTGAATGTTACTTTAGAATGTTCTCTGAGCGTTACTTTTGAATTTTCTCTGAATGTTACTTTTGAATGTTCTCTGAGCGTTACTTTAGAACGTTCTCTGAGCGTTACTTTAGAATGTTCTCTGAGAGTTACTTTAGAATGTTCTCTGAGAGTTACTTTAGAATTTTCTATGAGCGTTACTTTTGAACTTTCTCTGAATGTTACTTTTGAATGTTCTCTGAGCGTTACTTTTGAATGTTCTCTGAGCGTTACTTTAGAATGTTCTCTGAGCGTTACTTTTGAATTTTCTCTGAATGTTACTTTTGAATGTTCTCTGAACGTTACTTTAGAATGTTCTCTGAGCGTTACTTTAGAATGTTCTCTGAGCGTTACTTTTGAATTTTCTCTGAATGTTACTTTTGAATGTTCTCTGAGCGTTACTTTTGAATTTTCTCTGAATGTTACTTTTGAATGTTCTCTGAGCGTTACTTTAGAATGTTCTCTGACCGTTACTTTTGAATGTTCTCTGAGCGTTACCGTTGAATGTTCTCTGAGCGTTACTTTAGAATGTTCTCTGAGCGTTACTTTAGAATGTTCTCTGAGCGTTACTTTAGAATGTTCTCTGAGCGTTACTTTTGAATTTTCTCTGAATGTTACTTTTGAATGTTCTCTGAGCGTTACTTTAGAACGTTCTCTGAGCGTTACTTTAGAATGTTCTCTGAGCGTTACTTTAGAATGTTCTCTGAGCGTTACCGTTGAATGTTCTCTGAGCGTTACTTTTGAATGTTCTCTGAGCGTTACTTTTGAATGTTCTCTGAGTGTTACTCTTGAATGTTCTCTGAACGTTACTTTAGAACGTTCTCTGAGCGTTACTTTAGAATGTTCTCTGAGCGTTACTTTTGAATGTTCTCTGAGCGTTACTTTTGAATGTTCTCTGAGCGTTACTTTAGAATGTTCTCTGAGCGTTACTTTTGAATGTTCTCTGAGCCTTACTTTAGAATGTTCTCTGAGCGTTACTTTTGAATGTTCTCTGAGCGTTACTTTAGAATGTTCTCTGAGCGTTACTTTTGAATGTTCTCTGAGCGTTACTTTAGAATGTTCTCTGAGCGTTACTTTTGAATGTTCTCTGAGCGTTACTTTTGAATGTTCTCTGAGCGTTACTTTTGAATGTTCTCTGAGCGTTACTTTAGAATGTTCTCTGAGCGTTACTTTAGAATGTTCTCTGAACTTTACTTTAGAATGTTCTCTGAGCGTTACTTTTGAATGTTCTCTGAGCGTTACTTTTGAATGTTATCTGAGCGTTACTTTAGAACGTTCTCTGAGAGTTACTTTACAACGTTCTCTGAGCGTTACTTTAGAACGTTCTCTGAGCGTTACTTTAGAATGTTCTCTGAACTTTACTTTAGAATGTTCTCTGAGCGTTACTTTTGAATGTTCTCTGAGCGTTACTTTTGAATGTTATCTGAGCGTTACTTTAGAATGTTCTCTGAGCGTTACTTTTGAATGTTCTCTGAGCGTTACTTTTGAATGTTCTCTGAGCGTTACTTTAGAATGTTCTCTGAGCGTTACTTTTGAATGTTCTCTGAGCATTCCTTTAGAATTTTCTATGAGCGTTACTTTAGAATGTTCTCTGAGCGTTACTTTAGAATGTTCTCTGAGCGTTACTTTTGAATTTTCTCTGAATGTTACTTTTGAATGTTCTCTGAGCGTTACTTTAGAATGTTCTCTGAGCGTTACTTTAGAATGTTCTCTGAGCGTTACTTTTGAATTTTCTCTGAATGTTACTTTTGAATGTTCTCTGAGCGTTACTTTTGAATTTTCTCTGAATGTTACTTTTGAATGTTCTCTGAGCGTTACTTTAGAATGTTCTCTGACCGTTACTTTTGAATGTTCTCTGAGCGTTACCGTTGAATGTTCTCTGAGCGTTACTTTAGAATGTTCTCTGAGCGTTACTTTAGAATGTTCTCTGAGCGTTACTTTAGAATGTTCTCTGAGCGTTACTTTTGAATTTTCTCTGAATGTTACTTTTGAATGTTCTCTGAGCGTTACTTTAGAACGTTCTCTGAGCGTTACTTTAGAATGTTCTCTGAGCGTTACTTTAGAATGTTCTCTGAGCGTTACCGTTGAATGTTCTCTGAGCGTTACTTTTGAATGTTCTCTGAGCGTTACTTTTGAATGTTCTCTGAGCGTTACTTTTGAATGTTCTCTGAGTGTTACTCTTGAATGTTCTCTGAGCGTTACTTTAGAATTTTCTCTGAGCGTTACTCTTGAATGTTCTCTGAACGTTACTTTAGAATTTTCTCTGAGAGTTACTTTACAACGTTCTCTGAGCGTTACTTTAGAACGTTCTCTGAGCGTTACTTTAGAATGTTCTCTGAACTTTACTTTAGAATGTTCTCTGAGCGTTACTTTAGAATGTTCTCTGAGCGTTACTTTAGAATGTTCTCTGAGCGTTACTTTTGAATGTTCTCTGAGCGCTACTTTAGAATGTTCTCTGAGCGTTACTTTAGAATGTTCTCTGAGCGTTACTTTAGAATGTTCTCTGAGAGTTATTTCAGAATGTTCTCTGAGAGTTACTTTAGAATGTTCTCTGAGCGTTACTTTAGAATGTTCTCTGAGGGTTACTTTAGAATGTTCTCTGAGCGTTACTTTAGAATGTTCTCTGAGCGTTACTTTAGAATGTTCTCTGAGCGTTACCGTTGAATGTTCTCTGAACGTTACTTTAGAATGTTCTCTGAGTGTTACTTTAGAATGTTCTCTGAGCGTTACTTTAGCATGTTCTCTGAACGTTACTTTAGAACGTTCTCTGAGCGTTACTTTAGAATGTTCTCTGAGCGTTACTTTAGAATGTTCTCTGAGAGTTACTTTAGAATGTTCTCTGAGAGTTACTTTAGAATGTTCTCTGAGCGCTACTTTAGAATGTTCTCTGAGCGTTACTTTAGAATGTTCTCTGAGCGTTACTTTAGCATGTTCTCTGAACGTTACTTTAGAATGTTCTCTGAGCGTTACTTTTGAATGTTCTCTGAGCGCTACTTTAGAATGTTCTCTGAGCGTTACTTTTGAATGTTCTCTGAGCGCTACTTTAGAATGTTCTCTGAGCGTTACTTTAAAATGTTCTCTGAGCGTTACTTTAGAATGTTCTCTGAGAGTTACTTTAGAATGTTCTCTGAGAGTTACTTTAGAATGTTCTCTGAGCGTTACTTTAGAATGTTCTCTGAGATTTACTTTAGAATGTTCTCTGAGAGTTACTTTAGAATGTTCTCTGAGAGTTACTTTAGAATGTTCTCTGAGCGTTGAATGTTCTCTGAGCGTTACTTTTGAATGTTCTCTGAGCGTTACTTTTGAATGTTCTCTGAGCGTTACTTTTGAATGTTCTCTGAGCGCTACTTTAGAATGTTCTCTGAGCGTTACTTTAAAATGTTCTCTGAGCGTTACTTTAGAATGTTCTCTGAGCGTTGAATGTTCTCTGAGCGTTACTTTTGAATGTTCTCTGAGCGTTACTTTTGAATGTTCTCTGAGCGTTACTTTAGAACGTTCTCTGAGCGTTACCGTTGAATGTTCTCTGAGCGTTACTTTTGAATGTTCTCTGAGCGTTACTTTTGAATGTTCTCTGAACGTTACTTTAGAATGTTCTCTGAGCGTTACTTTAGAACGTTCTCTGAGCGTTACTTTAGAATGTCCTCTGAGCGCTACTTTAGCATGTTCTCTGAGCGTTACTTTAGCATGCTCTCTGAACGTTACTTTAGAATGTTCTCTGAGCGTTACTTTAGAATGTTCTCTCAGCGTTACTTTAGCATGTTCTCTGAACGTTACTTTAGAATGTTCTCTGAGCGTTACTTTAGAATGTTCTCTGAGCGTTACCGTTGAATGTTCTCTGAGCGTTACTTTAGAATGTTCTCTGAGCGTTGCCGTTGAATGTTCTCTGAGCGTTACTTTAGAATGTTCTCTGAGCGTTACTTTAGAATGTTCTCTGAGCGTTACTTTTGAATGTTCTCTGAGCGCTACTTTAGAATGTTCTCTGAGCGTTACTTTACAATGTTCTCTGAGCGTTACTTTAGAATGTTCTCTGAGCGTTACTTTAGAATGTTCTCTGAGCGTTACTTTAGCATGTTCTCTGAACGTTACTTTAGAATGTTCTCTGAGCGTTACTTTTGAATGTTCTCTGAGCGCTACTTTAGAATGTTCTCTGAGAGTTACTTTTGAATGTTCTCTGAGCGTTACTTTAGAATGTTCTCTGAGCGTTACTTTTGAATGTTCTCTGAGCGCTACTTTAGAATGTTCTCTGAGCGTTACTTTAGAATGTTCTCTGAGCGTTACTTTAGAATGTTCTCTGAGCGTTACTTTAGCATGTTCTCTGAACGTTACTTTAGAATGTTCTCTGAGCGTTACTTTTGAATGTTCTCTGAGCGCTACTTTAGAATGTTCTCTGAGCGTTACTTTTGAATGTTCTCTGAGCGCTACTTTAGAATGTTCTCTGAGCGTTACTTTAAAATGTTCTCTGAGCGTTACTTTAGAATGTTCTCTGAGAGTTACTTTAGAATGTTCTCTGAGAGTTACTTTAGAATGTTCTCTGAGCGTTACTTTAGAATGTTGTCTGAGATTTACTTTAGAATGTTCTCTGAGAGTTACTTTAGAATGTTCTCTGAGAGTTACTTTAGAATGTTCTCTGAGCGTTGAATGTTCTCTGAGCGTTACTTTTGAATGTTCTCTGAGCGTTACTTTAGAATGTTCTCTGAGCGTTGCATGTTCTCTGAGCGTTACTTTAGAATGTTCTCTGAGCATTACTTTAGAATGTTCTCTGAGCGTTACTTTAGAATGTTCTCTGAGCGTTACCGTTGAATGTTCTCTGAGCGTTAATTTAGAATGTTCTCTGAGCATTACTTTAGAATGTTCTCTGAGCGTTACTTTAGCATGTTCTCTGAATGTTACTTTAGAATGTTCTCTGAGCGTTACTTTAGAATGTTCTCTGAGCGTTACTTTAGAATGTTCTCTGAGCGTTACTTTAGAATGTTCTCTGAGCGTTACTTTAGAATGTTCTCTGAGAGTTATTTTACAACGTTCTCTGAGCGTTACTTTAGAATGTTCTCTGAACATTACTTTAGAATGTTCTCTGAGCGTTACTTTTGAATGTTCTCTGAGAGTTACTTTAGAATTTTCTATGAGCCTTACTTTAGAATGTTCTCTGAGCGTTACTTTTGAATTTTCTCTGAATGTTACTTTTGAATGTTCTCTGAGCGTTACTTTAGAATGTTCTCTGAGCGTTACTTTTGAATGTTCTCTGAGCGTTACTTTAGAACGTTCTCTGAGCGTTACCGTTGAATGTTCTCTGAGCGTTACTTTTGAATGTTCTCTGAGCGTTACTTTTGAATGTTCTCTGAGCGCTACTTTAGAATGTTCTCTGAGCGTTACTTTAGAATGTTCTCTGAGCGTTACTTTAGAATGTTCTCTGAGCGTTACTTTAGAATGTTCTCTGAGAGTTACTTTAGAATGTTCTCTGAGCGTTACTTTAGAATGTTCTCTGAGCGTTACTTTAGAATGTTCTCTGAGCGTTACTTTTGAATGTTCTCTGAGCGCTACTTTAGAATGTTCTCTGAGCGTTACTTTAGAATGTTCTCTGAGCGTTACTTTAGAATGTTCTCTGAGCGTTACTTTAGAATGTTCTCTGAGCGTTACTTTAGAATGTTCTCTGAGCGTTACCGTTGAATGTTCTCTGAACGTTACTTTAGAATGTTCTCTGAGCGTTACTTTAGAATGTTCTCTGAGCGTTACTTTAGAATGTTCTCTGAGAGTTACTTTAGAATGTTCTCTGAGCGTTACTTTAGAATGTTCTCTGAGCGCTACTTTAGAATGTTCTCTGAGCGTTACTTTAGAATGTTCTCTGAGCGTTACTTTAGAATGTTCTCTGAGCGTTACTTTAGAATGTTCTCTGAGCGTTACTTTAGAATGTTCTCTGAGCGTTACTTTTGAATGTTCTCTGAGCGCTACTTTAGAATGTTCTCTGAGCGTTACTTTAGAATGTTCTCTGAGCGTTACTTTAGAATGTTCTCTGAGAGTTATTTCAGAATGTTCTCTGAGAGTTACTTTAGAATGTTCTCTGAGCGTTACTTTAGAATGTTCTCTGAGGGTTACTTTAGAATGTTCTCTGAGCGTTACTTTAGAATGTTCTCTGAGCGTTACTTTAGAATGTTCTCTGAGCGTTACCGTTGAATGTTCTCTGAACGTTACTTTAGAATGTTCTCTGAGTGTTACTTTAGAATGTTCTCTGAGCGTTACTTTAGCATGTTCTCTGAACGTTACTTTAGAACGTTCTCTGAGCGTTACTTTAGAATGTTCTCTGAGCGTTACTTTAGAATGTTCTCTGAGAGTTACTTTAGAATGTTCTCTGAGAGTTACTTTAGAATGTTCTCTGAGCGCTACTTTAGAATGTTCTCTGAGCGTTACTTTAGAATGTTCTCTGAGCGTTACTTTAGCATGTTCTCTGAACGTTACTTTAGAATGTTCTCTGAGCGTTACTTTTGAATGTTCTCTGAGCGCTACTTTAGAATGTTCTCTGAGCGTTACTTTTGAATGTTCTCTGAGCGCTACTTTAGAATGTTCTCTGAGCGTTACTTTAAAATGTTCTCTGAGCGTTACTTTAGAATGTTCTCTGAGAGTTACTTTAGAATGTTCTCTGAGAGTTACTTTAGAATGTTCTCTGAGCGTTACTTTAGAATGTTCTCTGAGATTTACTTTAGAATGTTCTCTGAGAGTTACTTTAGAATGTTCTCTGAGAGTTACTTTAGAATGTTCTCTGAGCGTTGAATGTTCTCTGAGCGTTACTTTTGAATGTTCTCTGAGCGTTACTTTTGAATGTTCTCTGAGCGTTACTTTTGAATGTTCTCTGAGCGCTACTTTAGAATGTTCTCTGAGCGTTACTTTAAAATGTTCTCTGAGCGTTACTTTAGAATGTTCTCTGAGCGTTGAATGTTCTCTGAGCGTTACTTTTGAATGTTCTCTGAGCGTTACTTTTGAATGTTCTCTGAGCGTTACTTTAGAACGTTCTCTGAGCGTTACCGTTGAATGTTCTCTGAGCGTTACTTTTGAATGTTCTCTGAGCGTTACTTTTGAATGTTCTCTGAACGTTACTTTAGAATGTTCTCTGAGCGTTACTTTAGAACGTTCTCTGAGCGTTACTTTAGAATGTCCTCTGAGCGCTACTTTAGCATGTTCTCTGAGCGTTACTTTAGCATGCTCTCTGAACGTTACTTTAGAATGTTCTCTGAGCGTTACTTTAGAATGTTCTCTCAGCGTTACTTTAGCATGTTCTCTGAACGTTACTTTAGAATGTTCTCTGAGCGTTACTTTAGAATGTTCTCTGAGCGTTACCGTTGAATGTTCTCTGAGCGTTACTTTAGAATGTTCTCTGAGCGTTGCCGTTGAATGTTCTCTGAGCGTTACTTTAGAATGTTCTCTGAGCGTTACTTTAGAATGTTCTCTGAGCGTTACTTTTGAATGTTCTCTGAGCGCTACTTTAGAATGTTCTCTGAGCGTTACTTTACAATGTTCTCTGAGCGTTACTTTAGAATGTTCTCTGAGCGTTACTTTAGAATGTTCTCTGAGCGTTACTTTAGCATGTTCTCTGAACGTTACTTTAGAATGTTCTCTGAGCGTTACTTTTGAATGTTCTCTGAGCGCTACTTTAGAATGTTCTCTGAGAGTTACTTTTGAATGTTCTCTGAGCGCTACTTTAGAATGTTCTCTGAGCGTTACTTTAGAATGTTATCTGAGCGTTACTTTAGAATGTTCTCTGAGCGTTACTTTAGAATGTTCTCTGAGAGTTACTTTAGAATGTTCTCTGAGCGTTGCATGTTCTCTGAGCGTTACTTTAGAATGTTCTCTGAGGGTTACTTTAGAATGTTCTCTGAGCGTTACTTTAGAATGTTCTCTGAGCGTTACTTTAGAATGTTCTCTGAGCGTTACCGTTGAATGTTCTCTGAACGTTACTTTAGAATGTTCTCTGAGCGTTACTTTAGAATGTTCTCTGAGCGTTACTTTAGAATGTTCTCTGAGAGTTACTTTAGAATGTTCTCTGAGCGTTACTTTAGAATGTTCTCTGAGCGTTACTTTAGAATGTTCTCTGAGCGTTACTTTTGAATGTTCTCTGAGCGCTACTTTAGAATGTTCTCTGAGCGTTACTTTAGAATGTTCTCTGAGCGTTACTTTAGAATGTTCTCTGAGCGTTACTTTAGAATGTTCTCTGAGAGTTACTTTAGAATGTTCTCTGAGCGTTACTTTAGAATGTTCTCTGAGCGTTACTTTAGAATGTTCTCTGAGCGTTACTTTTGAATGTTCTCTGAGCGCTACTTTAGAATGTTCTCTGAGCGTTACTTTAGAATGTTCTCTGAGCGTTACTTTAGAATGTTCTCTGAGCGTTACTTTAGAATGTTCTCTGAGCGTTACTTTAGAATGTTCTCTGAGCGTTACCGTTGAATGTTCTCTGAACGTTACTTTAGAATGTTCTCTGAGCGTTACTTTAGAATGTTCTCTGAGCGTTACTTTAGAATGTTCTCTGAGAGTTACTTTAGAATGTTCTCTGAGCGTTACTTTAGAATGTTCTCTGAGCGTTACTTTAGAATGTTCTCTGAGCGTTACTTTTGAATGTTCTCTGAGCGCTACTTTAGAATGTTCTCTGAGCGTTACTTTAGAATGTTCTCTGAGCGTTACTTTAGAATGTTCTCTGAGAGTTATTTCAGAATGTTCTCTGAGAGTTACTTTAGAATGTTCTCTGAGCGTTACTTTAGAATGTTCTCTGAGGGTTACTTTAGAATGTTCTCTGAGCGTTACTTTAGAATGTTCTCTGAGCGTTACTTTAGAATGTTCTCTGAGCGTTACCGTTGAATGTTCTCTGAACGTTACTTTAGAATGTTCTCTGAGTGTTACTTTAGAATGTTCTCTGAGCGTTACTTTAGCATGTTCTCTGAACGTTACTTTAGAACGTTCTCTGAGCGTTACTTTAGAATGTTCTCTGAGCGTTACTTTAGAATGTTCTCTGAGAGTTACTTTAGAATGTTCTCTGAGAGTTACTTTAGAATGTTCTCTGAGCGCTACTTTAGAATGTTCTCTGAGCGTTACTTTAGAATGTTCTCTGAGCGTTACTTTAGCATGTTCTCTGAACGTTACTTTAGAATGTTCTCTGAGCGTTACTTTTGAATGTTCTCTGAGCGCTACTTTAGAATGTTCTCTGAGCGTTACTTTTGAATGTTCTCTGAGCGCTACTTTAGAATGTTCTCTGAGCGTTACTTTAAAATGTTCTCTGAGCGTTACTTTAGAATGTTCTCTGAGAGTTACTTTAGAATGTTCTCTGAGAGTTACTTTAGAATGTTCTCTGAGCGTTACTTTAGAATGTTCTCTGAGATTTACTTTAGAATGTTCTCTGAGAGTTACTTTAGAATGTTCTCTGAGAGTTACTTTAGAATGTTCTCTGAGCGTTGAATGTTCTCTGAGCGTTACTTTTGAATGTTCTCTGAGCGTTACTTTTGAATGTTCTCTGAGCGTTACTTTTGAATGTTCTCTGAGCGCTACTTTAGAATGTTCTCTGAGCGTTACTTTAAAATGTTCTCTGAGCGTTACTTTAGAATGTTCTCTGAGCGTTGAATGTTCTCTGAGCGTTACTTTTGAATGTTCTCTGAGCGTTACTTTTGAATGTTCTCTGAGCGTTACTTTAGAACGTTCTCTGAGCGTTACCGTTGAATGTTCTCTGAGCGTTACTTTTGAATGTTCTCTGAGCGTTACTTTTGAATGTTCTCTGAACGTTACTTTAGAATGTTCTCTGAGCGTTACTTTAGAACGTTCTCTGAGCGTTACTTTAGAATGTCCTCTGAGCGCTACTTTAGCATGTTCTCTGAGCGTTACTTTAGCATGCTCTCTGAACGTTACTTTAGAATGTTCTCTGAGCGTTACTTTAGAATGTTCTCTCAGCGTTACTTTAGCATGTTCTCTGAACGTTACTTTAGAATGTTCTCTGAGCGTTACTTTAGAATGTTCTCTGAGCGTTACCGTTGAATGTTCTCTGAGCGTTACTTTAGAATGTTCTCTGAGCGTTGCCGTTGAATGTTCTCTGAGCGTTACTTTAGAATGTTCTCTGAGCGTTACTTTAGAATGTTCTCTGAGCGTTACTTTTGAATGTTCTCTGAGCGCTACTTTAGAATGTTCTCTGAGCGTTACTTTACAATGTTCTCTGAGCGTTACTTTAGAATGTTCTCTGAGCGTTACTTTAGAATGTTCTCTGAGCGTTACTTTAGCATGTTCTCTGAACGTTACTTTAGAATGTTCTCTGAGCGTTACTTTTGAATGTTCTCTGAGCGCTACTTTAGAATGTTCTCTGAGAGTTACTTTTGAATGTTCTCTGAGCGTTACTTTAGAATGTTCTCTGAGCGTTACTTTTGAATGTTCTCTGAGCGCTACTTTAGAATGTTCTCTGAGCGTTACTTTAGAATGTTCTCTGAGCGTTACTTTAGAATGTTCTCTGAGCGTTACTTTAGCATGTTCTCTGAACGTTACTTTAGAATGTTCTCTGAGCGTTACTTTTGAATGTTCTCTGAGCGCTACTTTAGAATGTTCTCTGAGCGTTACTTTTGAATGTTCTCTGAGCGCTACTTTAGAATGTTCTCTGAGCGTTACTTTAAAATGTTCTCTGAGCGTTACTTTAGAATGTTCTCTGAGAGTTACTTTAGAATGTTCTCTGAGAGTTACTTTAGAATGTTCTCTGAGCGTTACTTTAGAATGTTGTCTGAGATTTACTTTAGAATGTTCTCTGAGAGTTACTTTAGAATGTTCTCTGAGAGTTACTTTAGAATGTTCTCTGAGCGTTGAATGTTCTCTGAGCGTTACTTTTGAATGTTCTCTGAGCGTTACTTTAGAATGTTCTCTGAGCGTTGCATGTTCTCTGAGCGTTACTTTAGAATGTTCTCTGAGCATTACTTTAGAATGTTCTCTGAGCGTTACTTTAGAATGTTCTCTGAGCGTTACCGTTGAATGTTCTCTGAGCGTTAATTTAGAATGTTCTCTGAGCATTACTTTAGAATGTTCTCTGAGCGTTACTTTAGCATGTTCTCTGAATGTTACTTTAGAATGTTCTCTGAGCGTTACTTTAGAATGTTCTCTGAGCGTTACTTTAGAATGTTCTCTGAGCGTTACTTTAGAATGTTCTCTGAGCGTTACTTTAGAATGTTCTCTGAGAGTTATTTTACAACGTTCTCTGAGCGTTACTTTAGAACGTTCTCTGAGCGTTACTTTAGAATGTTCTCTGAACATTACTTTAGAATGTTCTCTGAGCGTTACTTTTGAATGTTCTCTGAGAGTTACTTTAGAATTTTCTATGAGCCTTACTTTAGAATGTTCTCTGAGCGTTACTTTTGAATTTTCTCTGAATGTTACTTTTGAATGTTCTCTGAGCGTTACTTTAGAATGTTCTCTGAGCGTTACTTTTGAATGTTCTCTGAGCGTTACTTTAGAACGTTCTCTGAGCGTTACCGTTGAATGTTCTCTGAGCGTTACTTTTGAATGTTCTCTGAGCGTTACTTTTGAATGTTCTCTGAGCGCTACTTTAGAATGTTCTCTGAGCGTTACTTTAGAATGTTCTCTGAGCGTTACTTTAGAATGTTCTCTGAGCGTTACTTTAGAATGTTCTCTGAGAGTTACTTTAGAATGTTCTCTGAGCGTTACTTTAGAATGTTCTCTGAGCGTTACTTTAGAATGTTCTCTGAGCGTTACTTTTGAATGTTCTCTGAGCGCTACTTTAGAATGTTCTCTGAGCGTTACTTTAGAATGTTCTCTGAGCGTTACTTTAGAATGTTCTCTGAGCGTTACTTTAGAATGTTCTCTGAGCGTTACTTTAGAATGTTCTCTGAGCGTTACCGTTGAATGTTCTCTGAACGTTACTTTAGAATGTTCTCTGAGCGTTACTTTAGAATGTTCTCTGAGCGTTACTTTAGAATGTTCTCTGAGAGTTACTTTAGAATGTTCTCTGAGCGTTACTTTAGAATGTTCTCTGAGCGCTACTTTAGAATGTTCTCTGAGCGTTACTTTAGAATGTTCTCTGAGCGTTACTTTAGAATGTTCTCTGAGCGTTACTTTAGAATGTTCTCTGAGCGTTACTTTAGAATGTTCTCTGAGCGTTACTTTTGAATGTTCTCTGAGCGCTACTTTAGAATGTTCTCTGAGCGTTACTTTAGAATGTTCTCTGAGCGTTACTTTAGAATGTTCTCTGAGAGTTATTTCAGAATGTTCTCTGAGAGTTACTTTAGAATGTTCTCTGAGCGTTACTTTAGAATGTTCTCTGAGGGTTACTTTAGAATGTTCTCTGAGCGTTACTTTAGAATGTTCTCTGAGCGTTACTTTAGAATGTTCTCTGAGCGTTACCGTTGAATGTTCTCTGAACGTTACTTTAGAATGTTCTCTGAGTGTTACTTTAGAATGTTCTCTGAGCGTTACTTTAGCATGTTCTCTGAACGTTACTTTAGAACGTTCTCTGAGCGTTACTTTAGAATGTTCTCTGAGCGTTACTTTAGAATGTTCTCTGAGAGTTACTTTAGAATGTTCTCTGAGAGTTACTTTAGAATGTTCTCTGAGCGCTACTTTAGAATGTTCTCTGAGCGTTACTTTAGAATGTTCTCTGAGCGTTACTTTAGCATGTTCTCTGAACGTTACTTTAGAATGTTCTCTGAGCGTTACTTTTGAATGTTCTCTGAGCGCTACTTTAGAATGTTCTCTGAGCGTTACTTTTGAATGTTCTCTGAGCGCTACTTTAGAATGTTCTCTGAGCGTTACTTTAAAATGTTCTCTGAGCGTTACTTTAGAATGTTCTCTGAGAGTTACTTTAGAATGTTCTCTGAGAGTTACTTTAGAATGTTCTCTGAGCGTTACTTTAGAATGTTCTCTGAGATTTACTTTAGAATGTTCTCTGAGAGTTACTTTAGAATGTTCTCTGAGAGTTACTTTAGAATGTTCTCTGAGCGTTGAATGTTCTCTGAGCGTTACTTTTGAATGTTCTCTGAGCGTTACTTTTGAATGTTCTCTGAGCGTTACTTTTGAATGTTCTCTGAGCGCTACTTTAGAATGTTCTCTGAGCGTTACTTTAAAATGTTCTCTGAGCGTTACTTTAGAATGTTCTCTGAGCGTTGAATGTTCTCTGAGCGTTACTTTTGAATGTTCTCTGAGCGTTACTTTTGAATGTTCTCTGAGCGTTACTTTAGAACGTTCTCTGAGCGTTACCGTTGAATGTTCTCTGAGCGTTACTTTTGAATGTTCTCTGAGCGTTACTTTTGAATGTTCTCTGAACGTTACTTTAGAATGTTCTCTGAGCGTTACTTTAGAACGTTCTCTGAGCGTTACTTTAGAATGTCCTCTGAGCGCTACTTTAGCATGTTCTCTGAGCGTTACTTTAGCATGCTCTCTGAACGTTACTTTAGAATGTTCTCTGAGCGTTACTTTAGAATGTTCTCTCAGCGTTACTTTAGCATGTTCTCTGAACGTTACTTTAGAATGTTCTCTGAGCGTTACTTTAGAATGTTCTCTGAGCGTTACCGTTGAATGTTCTCTGAGCGTTACTTTAGAATGTTCTCTGAGCGTTGCCGTTGAATGTTCTCTGAGCGTTACTTTAGAATGTTCTCTGAGCGTTACTTTAGAATGTTCTCTGAGCGTTACTTTTGAATGTTCTCTGAGCGCTACTTTAGAATGTTCTCTGAGCGTTACTTTACAATGTTCTCTGAGCGTTACTTTAGAATGTTCTCTGAGCGTTACTTTAGAATGTTCTCTGAGCGTTACTTTAGCATGTTCTCTGAACGTTACTTTAGAATGTTCTCTGAGCGTTACTTTTGAATGTTCTCTGAGCGCTACTTTAGAATGTTCTCTGAGAGTTACTTTTGAATGTTCTCTGAGCGCTACTTTAGAATGTTCTCTGAGCGTTACTTTAGAATGTTATCTGAGCGTTACTTTAGAATGTTCTCTGAGCGTTACTTTAGAATGTTCTCTGAGAGTTACTTTAGAATGTTCTCTGAGCGTTACTTTAGAATGTTCTCTGAGCGTTACTTTAGAATGTTCTCTGAGCGTTACTTTAGCATGTTCTCTGAACGTTACTTTAGAATGTTCTCTGAGCGTTACTTTAGAATGTTCTTTGAGCGTTACTTTAGAATGTTCTCTGAGCGTTACTTTTGAATGTTCTCTGAGCGCTACTTTAGAATGTTCTCTGAGCGTTACTTTAGAATGTTCTCTGAGCGTTACTTTAGAATGTTCTCTGAGCGTTACTTTAGCATGTTCTCTGAACGTTACTTTAGAATGTTCTCTGAGCGTTACTTTTGAATGTTCTCTGAGCGCTACTTTAGAATGTTCTCTGAGCGTTACTTTTGAATGTTCTCTGAGCGCTACTTTAGAATGTTCTCTGAGCGTTACTTTAAAATGTTCTCTGAGCGTTACTTTAGAATGTTCTCTGAGAGTTACTTTAGAATGTTCTCTGAGAGTTACTTTAGAATGTTCTCTGAGCGTTACTTTAGAATGTTGTCTGAGATTTACTTTAGAATGTTCTCTGAGAGTTACTTTAGAATGTTCTCTGAGAGTTACTTTAGAATGTTCTCTGAGCGTTGAATGTTCTCTGAGCGTTACTTTTGAATGTTCTCTGAGCGTTACTTTAGAATGTTCTCTGAGCGTTGCATGTTCTCTGAGCGTTACTTTAGAATGTTCTCTGAGCATTACTTTAGAATGTTCTCTGAGCGTTACTTTAGAATGTTCTCTGAGCGTTACCGTTGAATGTTCTCTGAGCGTTAATTTAGAATGTTCTCTGAGCATTACTTTAGAATGTTCTCTGAGCGTTACTTTAGCATGTTCTCTGAACGTTACTTTAGAATGTTCTCTGAGCGTTACTTTAGAATGTTCTCTGAGCGTTACTTTAGAATGTTCTCTGAGCGTTACTTTAGAATGTTCTCTGAGCGTTACTTTAGAATGTTCTCTGAGAGTTATTTTACAACGTTCTCTGAGCGTTACTTTAGAACGTTCTCTGAGCGTTACTTTAGAATGTTCTCTGAACATTACTTTAGAATGTTCTCTGAGCGTTACTTTTGAATGTTCTCTGAGAGTTACTTTAGAATTTTCTATGAGCCTTACTTTAGAATGTTCTCTGAGCGTTACTTTTGAATTTTCTCTGAATGTTACTTTTGAATGTTCTCTGAGCGTTACTTTAGAATGTTCTCTGAGCGTTACTTTTGAATGTTCTCTGAGCGTTACTTTAGAACGTTCTCTGAGCGTTACCGTTGAATGTTCTCTGAGCGTTACTTTTGAATGTTCTCTGAGCGTTACTTTTGAATGTTCTCTGAACGTTACTTTAGAATGTTCTCTGAGCGTTACTTTAGAACGTTGTCTGAGCGTTACTTTAGAATGTCCTCTGAGCGCTACTTTAGCATGTTCTCTGAGCGTTACTTTAGCATGCTCTCTGAACGTTACTTTAGAATGTTCTCTGAGCGTTACTTTAGAATGTTCTCTCAGCGTTACTTTAGCATGTTCTCTGAACGTTACTTTAGAATGTTCTCTGAGCGTTACTTTAGAATGTTCTCTGAGCGTTACCGTTGAATGTTCTCTGAGCGTTACTTTAGAATGTTCTCTGAGCGTTGCCGTTGAATGTTCTCTGAGCGTTACTTTAGAATGTTCTCTGAGCGTTACTTTTGAATGTTCTCTGAGCGTTACTTTAGAATGTTCTCTGAGCGTTGCCGTTGAATGTTCTCTGAGCGTTACTTTTGAATGTTCTCTGAGCGTTACTTTTGAATGTTCTCTGAACGTTGCTTTAGAATGTTCTCTGAGCGTTACTTTAGAACGTTCTCTGAGCGTTACTTTAGAATGTTCTCTGAGGGTTACTTTAGAATGTTCTCTGAGCGTTACCGTTGAATGTTCTCTGAACGTTACTTTAGAATGTTCTCTGAGCGTTACTTTAGAATGTTCTCTGAGCGTTACTTTAGCATGTTCTCTGAACGTTACTTTAGAATGTTCTCTGAGCGTTACTTTAGAATGTTCTCTGAGCGTTACTTTAGAATGTTCTCTGAGCGTTACTTTTGAATGTTCTCTGAGCGCTACTTTAGAATGTTCTCTGAGCGTTACTTTAGAATGTTCTCTGAGCGTTACTTTAGAATGTTCTCTGAGAGTTACTTTAGAATGTTCTCTGAGAGTTACTTTAGAATGTTCTCTGAGCGCTACTTTAGAATGTTCTCTGAGCGTTACTTTAGAATGTTCTCTGAGCGTTACTTTAGAATGTTCTCTGAGAGTTACTTTAGAATGTTCTCTGAGAGGTACTTTAGAATGTTCTCTGAGCGTTGCATGTTCTCTGAGCGTTACTTTAGAATGTTCTCTGAGCGTTACTTTAGAATGTTCTCTGAGCGTTACTTTAGAATGTTCTCTGAGCGTTACTTTAGAATGTTCTCTGAGCGTTACTTTAGCATGTTCTCTGAACGTTACTTTAGAATGTTCTCTGAGCGTTACTTTAGAATGTTCTCTGAGCGTTACTTTAGAATGTTCTCTGAGAGTTACTTTAGAATGTTCTCTGAGAGTTACTTTAGAATGTTCTCTGAGCGTTACTTTAGAATGTTCTCTGAGCGTTACTTTAGAATGTTCTCTGAGCGTTACCGTTGAATGTTCTCTGAACGTTAATTTAGAATGTTCTCTGAGCGTTACTTTAGAATGTTCTCTGAGCGTTACTTTAGCATGTTCTCTGAACGTTACTTTAGAATGTTCTCTGAGCGTTACTTTAGAATGTTCTCTGAGCGTTACTTTAGAACGTTCTCTGAGAGTTACTTTACAACGTTCTCTGAGCGTTACTTTAGAACGTTCTCTGAGCGTTACTTTAGAATGTTCTCTGAACGTTACTTTAGAATGTTCTCTGAGCGTTACTTTTGAATGTTCTCTGAGCGTTACTTTTGAATTTTCTCTGAATGTTACTTTTGAATGTTCTCTGAGCGTTACTTTAGAATGTTCTCTGAGCGTTACCGTTGAATGTTCTCTGAGCGTTACTTTTGAATGTTCTCTGAGCGTTACTTTTGAATGTTCTCTGAGCGTTACTTTAGAACGTTCTCTGAGCGTTACCGTTGAATGTTCTCTGAGCGTTACTTTTGAATGTTCTCTGAGCGTTACTTTTGAATGTTCTCTGAACGTTACTTTAGAATGTTCTCTGAGCGTTACTTTAGAACGTTCTCTGAGCGTTACTTTAGAATGTTCTCTGAGCGTTACTTTAGCATGTTCTCTGAACGTTACTTTAGAATGTTCTCTGAGCGTTACTTTAGCATGCTCTCTGAACGTTACTTTAGAATGTTCTCTGAGCGTTACTTTTGAATGTCCTCTGAGTGTTACTCTTGAATGTTCTCTGAACGTTACTTTAGAATGTTCTCTGAGCGTTACTTTAGAATGTTCTCTGAGCGTTACTTTAGAATGTTCTCTGAGCGTTACTTTAGAATGTTCTCTGAGCGTTACTTTTGAATGTTCTCTGAGAGTTACTTTAGAATTTTCTATGAGCCTTACTTTAGAATGTTCTCTGAGCGTTACTTTTGAATTTTCTCTGAATGTTACTTCTGAATGTTCTCTGAGCGTTACTTTAGAACGTTCTCTGAGCGTTACTTTAGAATGTTCTCTGACCGTTACTTTAGAATGTTCTCTGAGCGTTACCGTTGAATGTTCTCTGAGCGTTACTTTTGAATGTTCTCTGAGCGTTACTCTTGAATGTTCTCTGAGTGTTACTCTTGAATGTTCTCTGAGCGTTACTTTAGAATTTTCTCTGAGCGTTACTCTTGAATATTCTCTGAACGTTACTTTAGAATTTTCTCTGAGAGTTACTTTACAACGTTCTCTGAGCGTTACTTTAGAACGTTCTCTGAGCGTTACTTTAGAATGTTCTCTGAACTTTACTTTAGAATGTTCTCTGAGCGTTACTTTTGAATGTTATCTGAGCGTTACTTTAGAATGTTCTCTGAGCGTTACTTTTGAATGTTCTCTGAGCGTTACTTTTGAATTTTCTCTGAATGTTACTTTAGAATGTTCTCTGAGCGTTACTTTTGAATTTTCTCTGAATGTTACTTTTGAATGTTCTCTGAGCGTTACTTTAGAACGTTCTCTGAGCGTTACTTTAGAATGTTCTCTGAGAGTTACTTTAGAATGTTCTCTGAGAGTTACTTTAGAATTTTCTATGAGCGTTACTTTTGAACTTTCTCTGAATGTTACTTTTGAATGTTCTCTGAGCGTTACTTTTGAATGTTCTCTGAGCGTTACTTTAGAATGTTCTCTGAGCGTTACTTTTGAATTTTCTCTGAATGTTACTTTTGAATGTTCTCTGAACGTTACTTTAGAATGTTCTCTGAGCGTTACTTTAGAATGTTCTCTGAGCGTTACTTTTGAATTTTCTCTGAATGTTACTTTTGAATGTTCTCTGAGCGTTACTTTTGAATTTTCTCTGAATGTTACTTTTGAATGTTCTCTGAGCGTTACTTTAGAATGTTCTCTGACCGTTACTTTTGAATGTTCTCTGAGCGTTACCGTTGAATGTTCTCTGAGCGTTACTTTAGAATGTTCTCTGAGCGTTACTTTAGAATGTTCTCTGAGCGTTACTTTAGAATGTTCTCTGAGCGTTACTTTTGAATTTTCTCTGAATGTTACTTTTGAATGTTCTCTGAGCGTTACTTTAGAACGTTCTCTGAGCGTTACTTTAGAATGTTCTCTGAGCGTTACTTTAGAATGTTCTCTGAGCGTTACCGTTGAATGTTCTCTGAGCGTTACTTTTGAATGTTCTCTGAGCGTTACTTTTGAATGTTCTCTGAGTGTTACTCTTGAATGTTCTCTGAACGTTACTTTAGAACGTTCTCTGAGCGTTACTTTAGAATGTTCTCTGAGCGTTACTTTTGAATGTTCTCTGAGCGTTACTTTTGAATGTTCTCTGAGCGTTACTTTAGAATGTTCTCTGAGCGTTACTTTTGAATGTTCTCTGAGCCTTACTTTAGAATGTTCTCTGAGCGTTACTTTTGAATGTTCTCTGAGCGTTACTTTAGAATGTTCTCTGAGCGTTACTTTTGAATGTTCTCTGAGCGTTACTTTAGAATGTTCTCTGAGCGTTACTTTTGAATGTTCTCTGAGCGTTACTTTTGAATGTTCTCTGAGCGTTACTTTTGAATGTTCTCTGAGCGTTACTTTAGAATGTTCTCTGAGCGTTACTTTAGAATGTTCTCTGAACTTTACTTTAGAATGTTCTCTGAGCGTTACTTTTGAATGTTCTCTGAGCGTTACTTTTGAATGTTATCTGAGCGTTACTTTAGAACGTTCTCTGAGAGTTACTTTACAACGTTCTCTGAGCGTTACTTTAGAACGTTCTCTGAGCGTTACTTTAGAATGTTCTCTGAACTTTACTTTAGAATGTTCTCTGAGCGTTACTTTTGAATGTTCTCTGAGCGTTACTTTTGAATGTTATCTGAGCGTTACTTTAGAATGTTCTCTGAGCGTTACTTTTGAATGTTCTCTGAGCGTTACTTTTGAATGTTCTCTGAGCGTTACTTTAGAATGTTCTCTGAGCGTTACTTTTGAATGTTCTCTGAGCATTCCTTTAGAATTTTCTATGAGCGTTACTTTAGAATGTTCTCTGAGCGTTACTTTAGAATGTTCTCTGAGCGTTACTTTTGAATTTTCTCTGAATGTTACTTTTGAATGTTCTCTGAGCGTTACTTTAGAATGTTCTCTGAGCGTTACTTTAGAATGTTCTCTGAGCGTTACTTTTGAATTTTCTCTGAATGTTACTTTTGAATGTTCTCTGAGCGTTACTTTTGAATTTTCTCTGAATGTTACTTTTGAATGTTCTCTGAGCGTTACTTTAGAATGTTCTCTGACCGTTACTTTTGAATGTTCTCTGAGCGTTACCGTTGAATGTTCTCTGAGCGTTACTTTAGAATGTTCTCTGAGCGTTACTTTAGAATGTTCTCTGAGCGTTACTTTAGAATGTTCTCTGAGCGTTACTTTTGAATTTTCTCTGAATGTTACTTTTGAATGTTCTCTGAGCGTTACTTTAGAACGTTCTCTGAGCGTTACTTTAGAATGTTCTCTGAGCGTTACTTTAGAATGTTCTCTGAGCGTTACCGTTGAATGTTCTCTGAGCGTTACTTTTGAATGTTCTCTGAGCGTTACTTTTGAATGTTCTCTGAGCGTTACTTTTGAATGTTCTCTGAGTGTTACTCTTGAATGTTCTCTGAGCGTTACTTTAGAATTTTCTCTGAGCGTTACTCTTGAATGTTCTCTGAACGTTACTTTAGAATTTTCTCTGAGAGTTACTTTACAACGTTCTCTGAGCGTTACTTTAGAACGTTCTCTGAGCGTTACTTTAGAATGTTCTCTGAACTTTACTTTAGAATGTTCTCTGAGCGTTACTTTTGAATGTTATCTGAGCGTTACTTTAGAACGTTCTCTGAGCGTTACTTTTGAATGTTCTCTGAGCGTTACTTTTGAATTTTCTCTGAATGTTACTTTAGAATGTTCTCTGAGCGTTACTTTTGAATTTTCTCTGAATGTTACTTTTGAATGTTCTCTGAGCGTTACTTTAGAACGTTCTCTGAGCGTTACTTTAGAATGTTCTCTGAGAGTTACTTTAGAATGTTCTCTGAGAGTTACTTTAGAATTTTCTATGAGCGTTACTTTTGAACTTTCTCTGAATGTTACTTTTGAATGTTCTCTGAGCGTTACTTTAGAATGTTCTCTGAGCGTTACTTTTGAATTTTCTCTGAATGTTACTTTTGAATGTTCTCTGAGCGTTACTTTTGAATGTTCTCTGAGCGTTACTTTTGAATGTCCTCTGAGTGTTATTTTAGAATGTTCTCTGAGCGTTACTTTTGAATTTTCTCTGAATGTTACTTTTGAATGTTCTCTGAGCGTTACTTTAGAATGTTCTCTGAGCGTTACTTTAGAATGTTCTCTGAGCGTTACTTTTGAATTTTCTCTGAATGTTACTTTTGAATGTTCTCTGAGCGTTACTTTTGAATTTTCTCTGAATGTTACTTTTGAATGTTCTCTGAGCGTTACTTTAGAATGTTCTCTGACCGTTACTTTTGAATGTTCTCTGAGCGTTACCGTTGAATGTTCTCTGAGCGTTACTTTAGAATGTTCTCTGAGCGTTACTTTAGAATGTTCTCTGAGCGTTACTTTAGAATGTTCTCTGAGCGTTACTTTTGAATTTTCTCTGAATGTTACTTTTGAATGTTCTCTGAGCGTTACTTTAGAACGTTCTCTGAGCGTTACTTTAGAATGTTCTCTGAGCGTTACTTTAGAATGTTCTCTGAGCGTTACCGTTGAATGTTCTCTGAGCGTTACTTTTGAATGTTCTCTGAGCGTTACTTTTGAATGTTCTCTGAGTGTTACTCTTGAATGTTCTCTGAACGTTACTTTAGAACGTTCTCTGAGCGTTACTTTAGAATGTTCTCTGAGCGTTACTTTTGAATGTTCTCTGAGCGTTACTTTTGAATGTTCTCTGAGCGTTACTTTAGAATGTTCTCTGAGCGTTACTTTTGAATGTTCTCTGAGCCTTACTTTAGAATGTTCTCTGAGCGTTACTTTTGAATGTTCTCTGAGCGTTACTTTAGAATGTTCTCTGAGCGTTACTTTTGAATGTTCTCTGAGCGTTACTTTAGAATGTTCTCTGAGCGTTACTTTTGAATGTTCTCTGAGCGTTACTTTAGAATGTTCTCTGAGCGTTACTTTAGAATGTTCTCTGAACTTTACTTTAGAATGTTCTCTGAGCGTTACTTTTGAATGTTCTCTGAGCGTTACTTTTGAATGTTATCTGAGCGTTACTTTAGAACGTTCTCTGAGAGTTACTTTACAACGTTCTCTGAGCGTTACTTTAGAACGTTCTCTGAGCGTTACTTTAGAATGTTCTCTGAACTTTACTTTAGAATGTTCTCTGAGCGTTACTTTTGAATGTTCTCTGAGCGTTACTTTTGAATGTTATCTGAGCGTTACTTTAGAATGTTCTCTGAGCGTTACTTTTGAATGTTCTCTGAGCGTTACTTTTGAATGTTCTCTGAGCGTTACTTTAGAATGTTCTCTGAGCGTTACTTTTGAATGTTCTCTGAGCATTCCTTTAGAATTTTCTATGAGCGTTACTTTAGAATGTTCTCTGAGCGTTACTTTAGAATGATCTCTGAGCATTACTTTTGAATGTTCTCTGAGCGTTACTTTAGAATGTTCTCTGAGCGTTACTTTAGAATGTTCTCTGAGCGTTACTTTAGAATGTTCTCTGAACGTTACTTTTGAATTTTCTCTGAGCGTTACTTTAGAATGTTCTCTGAGCGTTACTTTTGAATGTTCTCTGAGCGTTACTTTTGAATGTTCTCTGAGCGTTACTTTAGAATGTTCTCTGAGCGTTACTTTTGAATGTTCTCTGAGCGTTACTTTTGAATGTTCTCTGAGCGTTACTTTAGAATGTTCTCTGAGCGTTTCTTTAGAATGTTCTCTGAGCGTTACTTTAGAATGTTCTCTGAGCGTTACTTTTGAATTTTCTCTGAGCGTTACTTTAGAATGTTCTCTGAGCGTTACTTTTGAATGTTCTCTGAGCGTTACTTTTGAATGTTCTCTGAGCGTTACTTTAGAATGTTCTCTGAGCGTTACTTTTGAATGTTCTCTGAGCGTTACTTTAGAATGTTTTCTGAGCGTTACTTTTCAATGTTCTCTGAGCGTTACTTTTGAATGTTCTCTGAGCGTTACTTTTGAATGTTCTCTGAGCGTTACTTTAGAATGTTCTCTGAGCGTTACTTTAGAATGTTCTCTGAGCGTTACTTTAGAATGTTCTCTGAGCGTTACTTTTGAATGTTCTCTGAGCCTTACTTTAGAATGTTCTCTGAGCGTTACTTTTGAATGTTCTCTGAGCGTTACTTTTGAATGTTCTCTGAGCGTTACTTTAGAATGTTTTCTGAGCGTTACTTTTCAATGTTCTCTGAGCGTTACTTTTGAATGTTCTCTGAGCGTTACTTTTGAATGTTCTCTGAGCGTTACTTTAGAATGTTCTCTGAGCGTTACTTTAGAATGTTCTCTGAGCGTTACTTTAGAATGTTCTCTGAGCGTTACTTTTGAATGTTCTCTGAGCGTTACTTTAGAATGTTCTCTGAGCGTTACTTTTGAATGTTCTCTGAGCCTTACTTTAGAATGTTCTCTGAGCGTTACTTTTGAATGTTCTCTGAGCGTTACTTTAGAATGTTCTCTGAGCGTTACTTTTGAATGTTCTCTGAGCGTTACTTTTGAATGTTCTCTGAGCGTTACTTTTGAATGTTCTCTGAGCGTTACTTTAGAATGTTCTCTGAGCGTTACTTTAGAATGTTCTCTGAGCGTTACTCTTGAATGTTCTCTGAACGTTACTTTAGAATGTTCTCTGAGAGTTACTTTACAACGTTCTCTGAGCGTTACTTTAGAACGTTCTCTGAGCGTTACTTTAGAATGTTCTCTGAACTTTACTTTAGAATGTTCTCTGAGCGTTACTTTTCAATGTTCTCTGAGCGTTACTTTAGAATGTTTTCTGAGCGTTACTTTTCAATGTTCTCTGAGCGTTACTTTTGAATGTTCTCTGAGCGTTACTTTTGAATGTTCTCTGAGCGTTACTTTAGAATGTTCTCTGAGCGTTACTTTAGAATGTTCTCTGAGCGTTACTTTAGAATGTTCTCTGAGCGTTACTTTTGAATGTTCTCTGAGCCTTACTTTAGAATGTTCTCTGAGCGTTACTTTTGAATGTTCTCTGAGCGTTACTTTTGAATGTTCTCTGAGCGTTACTTTAGAATGTTTTCTGAGCGTTACTTTTCAATGTTCTCTGAGCGTTACTTTTGAATGTTCTCTGAGCGTTACTTTTGAATGTTCTCTGAGCGTTACTTTTGAATGTTCTCTGAGCGTTACTTTAGAATGTTCTCTGAGCGTTACTTTAGAATGTTCTCTGAGCGTTACTTTTGAATGTTCTCTGAGCGTTACTTTAGAATGTTCTCTGAGCGTTACTTTTGAATGTTCTCTGAGCCTTACTTTAGAATGTTCTCTGAGCGTTACTTTTGAATGTTCTCTGAGCGTTACTTTAGAATGTTCTCTGAGCGTTACTTTTGAATGTTCTCTGAGCGTTACTTTTGAATGTTCTCTGAGCGTTACTTTTGAATGTTCTCTGAGCGTTACTTTAGAATGTTCTCTGAGCGTTACTTTAGATTGTTCTCTGAGCGTTACTTTAGAATCTTCTCTGAGCGTTACTCTTGAATGTTCTCTGAACGTTACTTTAGAATGTTCTCTGAGAGTTACTTTAGAACGTTCTCTGAGCGTTACTTTAGAATGTTCTCTGAACTTTACTTTAGAATGTTCTCTGAGCGTTACTTTTGAATGTTCTCTGAGCGTTACTTTTGAATGTTATCTGAGCGTTACTTTAGAATGTTCTCTGAGCGTTACTTTTGAATGTTCTCTGAGCGTTACTTTTGAATTTTCTCTGAATGTTACTTTAGAATGTTCTCTGAGCGTTACTTTTGAATTTTCTCTGAATGTTACTTTTGAATGTTCTCTCAGCGTTACTTTTGAATGTTCTCTGAGCGTTACTTTAGAATGTTCTCTGAGAGTTACTTTAGAATGTTCTCTGAGAGTTACTTTAGAATGTTCTCTGAGCGTTACCGTTGAATGTTCTCTGAGCGTTACTTTTGAATGTTCTCTGAGAGTTACTTTAGAATGTTCTCTGAGCGTTACTTTTGAATGTTCTCTGAGAGTTACTTTAGAATTTTCTATGAGCCTTACTTTAGAATGTTCTCTGAGCGTTACTTTTGAATTTTCTCTGAATGTTACTTTTGAATGTTCTCTGAGCGTTACTTTTGAATGTTCTCTGAGCGTTACTTTTGAATGTCCTCTGAGTGTTACTCTTGAATGTTCTCTGAACGTTACTTTAGAATGTTCTCTGAGCGTTACTTTAGAATGTTCTCTGAGCGTTACTTTTGAATTTTCTCTGAATGTTACTTTTGAATGTTCTCTGAGCGTTACTTTTGAATTTTCTCTGAATGTTACTTTTGAATGTTCTCTGAGCGTTACTTTAGAATGTTCTCTGACCGTTACTTTAGAATGTTCTCTGAGCGTTACCGTTGAATGTTCTCTGAGCGTTACTTTAGAATGTTCTCTGAGCGTTACTTTAGAATGTTCTCTGAGCGTTACTTTAGAATGTTCTCTGAGCGTTACTTTAGAATGTTCTCTGAGCGTTACTTTAGAATGTTCTCTGAGCGTTACTTTTGAATGTTCTCTGAGAGTTACTTTAGAATGTTCTCTGAGCGTTACTTTAGAATGTTCTCTGAGCGTTACCGTTGAATGTTCTCTGAGCGTTACTTTAGAATGTTCTCTGAGCGTTACTTTAGAATGTTCTCTGAGCGTTACTTTAGAATGTTCTCTGAGCGTTACTTTAGAATGTTCTCTGAGCGTTACTTTTGAATGTTCTCTGAGCGTTACTTTAGAATGTTCTCTGAGCGTTACTTTAGAATGTTCTCTGAGCGTTACTTTAGAATGTTCTCTGAGCGTTACTTTTGAATGTTCTCTGAGCGTTACTTTTGAATTTTCTCTGAATGTTACTTTTGAATGTTCTCTGAGCGTTACTTTAGAATGTTCTCTGACCGTTACTTTAGAATGTTCTCTGAGCGTTACCGTTGAATGTTCTCTGAGCGTTACTTTAGAATGTTCTCTGAGCGTTACTTTAGAATGTTCTCTGAGCGTTACTTTAGAATGTTCTCTGAGCGTTACTTTAGAATGTTCTCTGAGCGTTACTTTTGAATGTTCTCTGAGAGTTACTTTAGAATTTTCTATGAGCCTTACTTTAGAATGTTCTCTGAGCGTTACTTTTGAATTTTCTCTGAATGTTACTTTTGAATGTTCTCTGAGCGTTACTTTTGAATGTTCTCTGAGAGTTACTTTAGAATTTTCTATGAGCGTTACTTTAGAATGTTCTCTGAGCGTTACTTTAGAATGTTCTCTGAGCGTTACTTTAGAATGTTCTCTGAGCGTTACTTTTGAATGTTCTCTGAGAGTTACTTTAGAATTTTCTATGAGCCTTACTTTAGAATGTTCTCTGAGCGTTACTTTTGAATTTTCTCTGAATGTTACTTTTGAATGTTCTCTGAGCGTTACTTTTGAATGTTCTCTGAGCGTTACTTTTGAATGTCCTCTGAGTGTTACTCTTGAATGTTCTCTGAACGTTACTTTAGAATGTTCTCTGAGCGTTACTTTAGAATGTTCTCTGAGCGTTACTTTTGAATTTTCTCTGAATGTTACTTTTGAATGTTCTCTGAGCGTTACTTTTGAATTTTCTCTGAATGTTACTTTTGAATGTTCTCTGAGCGTTACTTTAGAATGTTCTCTGACCGTTACTTTAGAATGTTCTCTGAGCGTTACCGTTGAATGTTCTCTGAGCGTTACTTTAGAATGTTCTCTGAGCGTTACTTTAGAATGTTCTCTGAGCGTTACTTTAGAATGTTCTCTGAGCGTTACTTTAGAATGTTCTCTGAGCGTTACTTTAGAATGTTCTCTGAGCGTTACTTTTGAATGTTCTCTGAGAGTTACTTTAGAATGTTCTCTGAGCGTTACTTTAGAATGTTCTCTGAGCGTTACCGTTGAATGTTCTCTGAGCGTTACTTTAGAATGTTCTCTGAGCGTTACTTTAGAATGTTCTCTGAGCGTTACTTTAGAATGTTCTCTGAGCGTTACTTTAGAATGTTCTCTGAGCGTTACTTTTGAATGTTCTCTGAGCGTTACTTTAGAATGTTCTCTGAGCGTTACTTTAGAATGTTCTCTGAGCGTTACTTTAGAATGTTCTCTGAGCGTTACTTTTGAATGTTCTCTGAGCGTTACTTTTGAATTTTCTCTGAATGTTACTTTTGAATGTTCTCTGAGCGTTACTTTAGAATGTTCTCTGACCGTTACTTTAGAATGTTCTCTGAGCGTTACCGTTGAATGTTCTCTGAGCGTTACTTTAGAATGTTCTCTGAGCGTTACTTTAGAATGTTCTCTGAGCGTTACTTTAGAATGTTCTCTGAGCGTTACTTTAGAATGTTCTCTGAGCGTTACTTTTGAATGTTCTCTGAGAGTTACTTTAGAATTTTCTATGAGCCTTACTTTAGAATGTTCTCTGAGCGTTACTTTTGAATTTTCTCTGAATGTTACTTTTGAATGTTCTCTGAGCGTTACTTTAGAACGTTCTCTGAGCGTTACTTTAGAATGTTCTCTGAGCGTTACTTTAGAATTTTCTCTGAATGTTACTTTTGAATGTTCTCTGAGCGTTACTTTAGAATGTTCTCTGACCGTTACTTTAGAATGTTCTCTGAGCGTTACCGTTGAATGTTCTCTGAGCGTTACTTTTGAATGTTCTCTGAGCGTTACTTTAGAATGTTTTCTGAGCGTTACTTTTCAATGTTCTCTGAGCGTTACTTTTGAATGTTCTCTGAGCGTTACTTTTGAATGTTCTCTGAGCGTTACTTTAGAATGTTCTCTGAGCGTTACTTTAGAATGTTCTCTGAGCGTTACTTTAGAATGTTCTCTGAGCGTTACTTTTGAATGTTCTCTGAGCCTTACTTTAGAATGTTCTCTGAGCGTTACTTTTGAATGTTCTCTGAGCGTTACTTTTGAATGTTCTCTGAGCGTTACTTTAGAATGTTTTCTGAGCGTTACTTTTCAATGTTCTCTGAGCGTTACTTTTGAATGTTCTCTGAGCGTTACTTTTGAATGTTCTCTGAGCGTTACTTTAGAATGTTCTCTGAGCGTTACTTTAGAATGTTCTCTGAGCGTTACTTTAGAATGTTCTCTGAGCGTTACTTTTGAATGTTCTCTGAGCCTTACTTTAGAATGTTCTCTGAGCGTTACTTTTGAATGTTCTCTGAGCGTTACTTTAGAATGTTCTCTGAGCGTTACTTTTGAATGTTCTCTGAGCGTTACTTTTGAATGTTCTCTGAGCGTTACTTTTGAATGTTCTCTGAGCGTTACTTTAGAATGTTCTCTGAGCGTTACTTTAGAATGTTCTCTGAGCGTTACTCTTGAATGTTCTCTGAACGTTACTTTAGAATGTTCTCTGAGAGTTACTTTACAACGTTCTCTGAGCGTTACTTTAGAACGTTCTCTGAGCGTTACTTTAGAATGTTCTCTGAACTTTACTTTAGAATGTTCTCTGAGCGTTACTTTTCAATGTTCTCTGAGCGTTACTTTAGAATGTTTTCTGAGCGTTACTTTTCAATGTTCTCTGAGCGTTACTTTTGAATGTTCTCTGAGCGTTACTTTTGAATGTTCTCTGAGCGTTACTTTAGAATGTTCTCTGAGCGTTACTTTAGAATGTTCTCTGAGCGTTACTTTAGAATGTTCTCTGAGCGTTACTTTTGAATGTTCTCTGAGCCTTACTTTAGAATGTTCTCTGAGCGTTACCGTTGAATGTTCTCTGAGCGTTACTTTTGAATGTTCTCTGAGAGTTACTTTAGAATGTTCTCTGAGCGTTACTTTTGAATGTTCTCTGAGAGTTACTTTAGAATTTTCTATGAGCCTTACTTTAGAATGTTCTCTGAGCGTTACTTTTGAATTTTCTCTGAATGTTACTTTTGAATGTTCTCTGAGCGTTACTTTTGAATGTTCTCTGAGCGTTACTTTTGAATGTCCTCTGAGTGTTACTCTTGAATGTTCTCTGAACGTTACTTTAGAATGTTCTCTGAGCGTTACTTTAGAATGTTCTCTGAGCGTTACTTTTGAATTTTCTCTGAATGTTACTTTTGAATGTTCTCTGAGCGTTACTTTTGAATTTTCTCTGAATGTTACTTTTGAATGTTCTCTGAGCGTTACTTTAGAATGTTCTCTGACCGTTACTTTAGAATGTTCTCTGAGCGTTACCGTTGAATGTTCTCTGAGCGTTACTTTAGAATGTTCTCTGAGCGTTACTTTAGAATGTTCTCTGAGCGTTACTTTAGAATGTTCTCTGAGCGTTACTTTAGAATGTTCTCTGAGCGTTACTTTAGAATGTTCTCTGAGCGTTACTTTTGAATGTTCTCTGAGAGTTACTTTAGAATGTTCTCTGAGCGTTACTTTAGAATGTTCTCTGAGCGTTACCGTTGAATGTTCTCTGAGCGTTACTTTAGAATGTTCTCTGAGCGTTACTTTAGAATGTTCTCTGAGCGTTACTTTAGAATGTTCTCTGAGCGTTACTTTAGAATGTTCTCTGAGCGTTACTTTTGAATGTTCTCTGAGCGTTACTTTAGAATGTTCTCTGAGCGTTACTTTAGAATGTTCTCTGAGCGTTACTTTAGAATGTTCTCTGAGCGTTACTTTTGAATGTTCTCTGAGCGTTACTTTTGAATTTTCTCTGAATGTTACTTTTGAATGTTCTCTGAGCGTTACTTTAGAATGTTCTCTGACCGTTACTTTAGAATGTTCTCTGAGCGTTACCGTTGAATGTTCTCTGAGCGTTACTTTAGAATGTTCTCTGAGCGTTACTTTAGAATGTTCTCTGAGCGTTACTTTAGAATGTTCTCTGAGCGTTACTTTAGAATGTTCTCTGAGCGTTACTTTAGAATTTTCTCTGAATGTTACTTTTGAATGTTCTCTGAGCGTTACTTTAGAATGTTCTCTGACCGTTACTTTAGAATGTTCTCTGAGCGTTACCGTTGAATGTTCTCTGAGCGTTACTTTTGAATGTTCTCTGAGCGTTACTTTAGAATGTTTTCTGAGCGTTACTTTTCAATGTTCTCTGAGCGTTACTTTTGAATGTTCTCTGAGCGTTACTTTTGAATGTTCTCTGAGCGTTACTTTAGAATGTTCTCTGAGCGTTACTTTAGAATGTTCTCTGAGCGTTACTTTAGAATGTTCTCTGAGCGTTACTTTTGAATGTTCTCTGAGCCTTACTTTAGAATGTTCTCTGAGCGTTACTTTTGAATGTTCTCTGAGCGTTACTTTTGAATGTTCTCTGAGCGTTACTTTAGAATGTTTTCTGAGCGTTACTTTTCAATGTTCTCTGAGCGTTACTTTTGAATGTTCTCTGAGCGTTACTTTTGAATGTTCTCTGAGCGTTACTTTAGAATGTTCTCTGAGCGTTACTTTAGAATGTTCTCTGAGCGTTACTTTAGAATGTTCTCTGAGCGTTACTTTTGAATGTTCTCTGAGCGTTACTTTAGAATGTTCTCTGAGCGTTACTTTTGAATGTTCTCTGAGCCTTACTTTAGAATGTTCTCTGAGCGTTACTTTTGAATGTTCTCTGAGCGTTACTTTTGAATGTTCTCTGAGCGTTACTTTTGAATGTTCTCTGAGCGTTACTTTAGAATGTTCTCTGAGCGTTACTTTTGAATGTTCTCTGAGCGTTCCTTTAGAATTTTCTATGAGCGTTACTTTAGAATGTTCTCTGAGCGTTACTTTAGAATGATCTCTGAGCGTTACTTTTGAATGTTCTCTGAGCGTTACTTTAGAATGTTCTCTGAGCGTTACTTTAGAATGTTCTCTGAGCGTTACTTTAGAATGTTCTCTGAACGTTACTTTTGAATTTTCTCTGAGCGTTACTTTAGAATGTTCTCTGAGCGTTACTTTTGAATGTTCTCTGAGCGTTACTTTTGAATGTTCTCTGAGTGTTACTTTAGAATGTTCTCTGAGCGTTACTTTTGAATGTTCTCTGAGCGTTACTTTTGAATGTTCTCTGAGCGTTACTTTAGAATGTTCTCTGAGCGTTTCTTTAGAATGTTCTCTGAGCGTTACTTTAGAATGTTCTCTGAGCGTTACTTTTGAATTTTCTCTGAGCGTTACTTTAGAATGTTCTCTGAGCGTTACTTTTGAATGTTCTCTGAGCGTTACTTTTGAATGTTCTCTGAGCGTTACTTTTGAATGTTCTCTGAGTGTTACTTTAGAATGTTCTCTGAGCGTTTCTTTTGAATGTTCTCTGAGCGTTACTTTTGAATGTTCTCTGAGCGTTACTTTAGAATGTTCTCTGAGCGTTTCTTTAGAATGTTCTCTGAGCGTTACTTTAGAATGTTCTCTGAGCGTTACTTTTGAATTTTCTCTGAGCGTTACTTTAGAATGTTCTCTGAGCGTTACTTTTGAATGTTCTCTGAGCGTTACTTTTGAATGTTCTCTGAGCGTTACTTTAGAATGTTCTCTGAGCGTTTCTTTAGAATGTTCTCTGAGCGTTACTTTAGAATGTTCTCTGAGCGTTACTTTTGAATTTTCTCTGAGCGTTACTTTAGAATGTTCTCTGAGCGTTACTTTTGAATGTTCTCTGAGCGTTACTTTTGAATGTTCTCTGAGCGTTACTTTAGAATGTTCTCTGAGCGTTACTTTTGAATGTTCTCTGAGCGTTACTTTAGAATGTTCTCTGAGCGTTACTTTTGAATGTTCTCTGAGCCTTACTTTAGAATGTTCTCTGAGCGTTACTTTTGAATGTTCTCTGAGCGTTACTTTAGAATGTTCTCTGAGCGTTACTTTTGAATGTTCTCTGAGCGTTACTTTTGAATGTTCTCTGAGCGTTACTTTTGAATGTTCTCTGAGCGTTACTTTAGAATGTTCTCTGAGCGTTACTTTAGAATGTTCTCTGAGCGTTACTTTAGAATGTTCTCTGAGCGTTACTTTTGAATGTTCTCTGAGCGTTACTTTAGAATGTTCTCTGAGCGTTACTTTTGAATGTTCTCTGAGCCTTACTTTAGAATGTTCTCTGAGCGTTACTTTTGAATGTTCTCTGAGCGTTACTTTTGAATGTTCTCTGAGCGTTACTTTTGAATGTTCTCTGAGCGTTACTTTAGAATGTTCTCTGAGCGTTACTTTTGAATGTTCTCTGAGCGTTCCTTTAGAATTTTCTATGAGCGTTACTTTAGAATGTTCTCTGAGCGTTACTTTAGAATGATCTCTGAGCGTTACTTTTGAATGTTCTCTGAGCGTTACTTTAGAATGTTCTCTGAGCGTTACTTTAGAATGTTCTCTGAGCGTTACTTTAGAATGTTCTCTGAACGTTACTTTTGAATTTTCTCTGAGCGTTACTTTAGAATGTTCTCTGAGCGTTACTTTTGAATGTTCTCTGAGCGTTACTTTTGAATGTTCTCTGAGTGTTACTTTAGAATGTTCTCTGAGCGTTACTTTTGAATGTTCTCTGAGCGTTACTTTTGAATGTTCTCTGAGCGTTACTTTAGAATGTTCTCTGAGCGTTTCTTTAGAATGTTCTCTGAGCGTTACTTTAGAATGTTCTCTGAGCGTTACTTTTGAATTTTCTCTGAGCGTTACTTTAGAATGTTCTCTGAGCGTTACTTTTGAATGTTCTCTGAGCGTTACTTTTGAATGTTCTCTGAGCGTTACTTTTGAATGTTCTCTGAGTGTTACTTTAGAATGTTCTCTGAGCGTTTCTTTTGAATGTTCTCTGAGCGTTACTTTTGAATGTTCTCTGAGCGTTACTTTAGAATGTTCTCTGAGCGTTTCTTTAGAATGTTCTCTGAGCGTTACTTTAGAATGTTCTCTGAGCGTTACTTTTGAATTTTCTCTGAGCGTTACTTTAGAATGTTCTCTGAGCGTTACTTTTGAATGTTCTCTGAGCGTTACTTTTGAATGTTCTCTGAGCGTTACTTTAGAATGTTCTCTGAGCGTTTCTTTAGAATGTTCTCTGAGCGTTACTTTAGAATGTTCTCTGAGCGTTACTTTTGAATTTTCTCTGAGCGTTACTTTAGAATGTTCTCTGAGCGTTACTTTTGAATGTTCTCTGAGCGTTACTTTTGAATGTTCTCTGAGCGTTACTTTAGAATGTTCTCTGAGCGTTACTTTTGAATGTTCTCTGAGCGTTACTTTAGAATGTTCTCTGAGCGTTACTTTTGAATGTTCTCTGAGCCTTACTTTAGAATGTTCTCTGAGCGTTACTTTTGAATGTTCTCTGAGCGTTACTTTAGAATGTTCTCTGAGCGTTACTCTTGAATGTTCTCTGAGCGTTACTTTAGAATGTTCTCTGAGCGTTACTTTTGAATGTTCTCTGAGCCTTACTTTAGAATGTTCTCTGAGCGTTACTTTTGAATGTTCTCTGAGCGTTACTTTAGAATGTTCTCTGAGCGTTACTTTTGAATGTTCTCTGAGCGTTACTTTTGAATGTTCTCTGAGCGTTACTTTTGAATGTTCTCTGAGCGTTACTTTAGAATGTTCTCTGAGCCTTACTTTAGAATGTTCTCTGAGCGTTACTTTTGAATGTTCTCTGAGCGTTACTTTAGAATGTTCTCTGAGCGTTACTTTAGAATGTTCTCTGAGCGTTACTTTTGAATGTTCTCTGAGCCTTACTTTAGAATGTTCTCTGAGCGTTACCGTTGAATGTTCTCTGAGCGTTACTTTTGAATGTTCTCTGAGAGTTACTTTAGAATGTTCTCTGAGCGTTACTTTTGAATGTTCTCTGAGAGTTACTTTAGAATTTTCTATGAGCCTTACTTTAGAATGTTCTCTGAGCGTTGCTTTTGAATTTTCTCTGAATGTTACTTTTGAATGTTCTCTGAGCGTTACTTTTGAATGTTCTCTGAGCGTTACTTTTGAATGTCCTCTGAGTGTTACTCTTGAATGTTCTCTGAACGTTACTTTAGAATGTTCTCTGAGCGTTACTTTAGAATGTTCTCTGAGCGTTACTTTTGAATTTTCTCTGAATGTTACTTTTGAATGTTCTCTGAGCGTTACTTTTGAATTTTCTCTGAATGTTACTTTTGAATGTTCTCTGAGCGTTACTTTAGAATGTTCTCTGACCGTTACTTTAGAATGTTCTCTGAGCGTTACCGTTGAATGTTCTCTGAGCGTTACTTTAGAATGTTCTCTGAGCGTTACTTTAGAATGTTCTCTGAGCGTTACTTTAGAATGTTCTCTGAGCGTTACTTTAGAATTTTCTATGAGCGTTACTTTAGAATGTTCTCTGAGCGTTACTTTAGAATGATCTCTGAGCGTTACTTTTGAATGTTCTCTGAGCGTTACTTTAGAATGTTCTCTGAGCGTTACTTTAGAATGTTCTCTGAGCGTTACTTTAGAATGTTCTCTGAACGTTACTTTTGAATTTTCTCTGAGCGTTACTTTAGAATGTTCTCTGAGCGTTACTTTTGAATGTTCTCTGAGCGTTACTTTTGAATGTTCTCTGAGTGTTACTTTAGAATGTTCTCTGAGCGTTACTTTTGAATGTTCTCTGAGCGTTACTTTTGAATGTTCTCTGAGCGTTACTTTAGAATGTTCTCTGAGCGTTTCTTTAGAATGTTCTCTGAGCGTTACTTTAGAATGTTCTCTGAGCGTTACTTTTGAATTTTCTCTGAGCGTTACTTTAGAATGTTCTCTGAGCGTTACTTTTGAATGTTCTCTGAGCGTTACTTTTGAATGTTCTCTGAGCGTTACTTTTGAATGTTCTCTGAGTGTTACTTTAGAATGTTCTCTGAGCGTTTCTTTTGAATGTTCTCTGAGCGTTACTTTTGAATGTTCTCTGAGCGTTACTTTAGAATGTTCTCTGAGCGTTTCTTTAGAATGTTCTCTGAGCGTTACTTTAGAATGTTCTCTGAGCGTTACTTTTGAATTTTCTCTGAGCGTTACTTTAGAATGTTCTCTGAGCGTTACTTTTGAATGTTCTCTGAGCGTTACTTTTGAATGTTCTCTGAGCGTTACTTTAGAATGTTCTCTGAGCGTTTCTTTAGAATGTTCTCTGAGCGTTACTTTAGAATGTTCTCTGAGCGTTACTTTTGAATTTTCTCTGAGCGTTACTTTAGAATGTTCTCTGAGCGTTACTTTTGAATGTTCTCTGAGCGTTACTTTTGAATGTTCTCTGAGCGTTACTTTAGAATGTTCTCTGAGCGTTACTTTTGAATGTTCTCTGAGCGTTACTTTAGAATGTTTTCTGAGCGTTACTTTTGAATGTTCTCTGAGCGTTACTTTTGAATGTTCTCTGAGCGTTACTTTTGAATGTTCTCTGAGCGTTACTTTAGAATGTTCTCTGAGCGTTACTTTAGAATGTTCTCTGAGCGTTACTTTAGAATGTTATCTGAGCGTTACTTTAGAATGTTCTCTGAGCGTTACTTTTGAATGTTCTCTGAGCGTTACTTTTGAATGTTCTCTGAGCGTTACTTTAGAATGTTCTCTGAGCGTTACTTTTGAATGTTCTCTGAGCGTTACTTTTGAATGTTCTCTGAGCGTTACTTTAGAATGTTCTCTGAGCGTTACTTTTGAATGTTCTCTGAGCGTTACTTTTGAATGTTCTCTGAGCGTTACTTTTGAATGTTCTCTGAGCGTTACTTTAGAATGTTCTCTGAGCGTTACTTTAGAATGTTCTCTGAGCGTTACTTTAGAATGTTCTCTGAGCGTTACTTTTGAATGTTCTCTGAGTGTTACTTTGGAATGTTCTCTGAGCGTTACTTTTGAATGTTCTCTGAGCGTTACTTTTGAATGTTCTCTGAGCTTTACTTTAGAATGTTCTCTGAGCGTTACTTTAGAATGTTCTCTGAGCGTTACTTTAGAATGTTCTCTGAGCGTTACTTTTGAATGTTCTCTGAGTGTTACTTTGGAATGTTCTCTGAATGTTCTGAAACAAGTAGTAGCATTTATAAAACGTTAGACGAACGTCCAACTAAAACTTTTCAGAAAAAATGTTCCACAAACGATGTATAAGTAATGTTTTTGTGCTAATGTTTTGAGAACTTTATTAAAGACCAGATAACTTTGAACATACGTTCTATTAACATTTCTGAAAGAACGTTTGTTCATAACTTTAAAAGAACCTTGCTGCAACGTTCCCTGTTAGTGTCTGTATTACTATTACTACGATGCTTGGGTTTTTTTGCACGTTCATAATCCATCTTTGATGCCTCGTTGTTTAATAGCTGGTTAAGATGCTGATCTGAAACCTTTGTTTCCTGCAGCTTGGCCTGGAGCTCGTTCACCGCCTGCATGGCGTCCTCCGTCACCACCATAAACAGATACACTAAGACTATTCTGGAGTTCAAACACAAGCGGAAGAACATGGAGAAGAACCTGAAGATCAAGCAGAAGCTGCTGGACCTGGACTCTCCGGAGCAGGTGTGGGACATGTACATCAGCTCCGTGCCCAGCACCGCCGAGGAGTTCCTGGACCTGTCAGCGTCCGGACGCAAGCTCTCCGCCAGCTCCGTGTTCCTGGACCTCAATGAGCTGCCGGCACCGCGGGGAGAGGAGGAATACTGCTGAACCACGGCTTGTTCACTGACGGACTCTGACTCGAGGTGATGCGGTGAGATTTCATAACTGTGCTCTGCTGTTGTGCTGGTGTTTGAAGGTGATGCTGTGAGGTTTAGTTTGTTATTAATGTGCTAAACATTTTATGTGTAAAACTTATACTGGAACCAGAACTGGGATGAATGAATGATTTCCTTCTTAGAAAATATAATGTGACACAAGCCAAATTTTTTTTAATCTTTCCAAAAACTCATCTTCTTCCTCAGTGTTTCTGTCTTGTTTTCCAGCACATTCTTAAATCAAGATACATTTACTGGAAAAGCAAAATGACTGAAGATATTAAGTAGAGATGCATGACATATCGGCCACCATATCGGTATCAGCTGATATATGTTCATTAGGGGCCAGGCACCTATTATATCCAGTGGCGTTCTTATTATTCTGCTTCCGTTTCTTCTTCTTCTTCCACTCTTAAGTCTATGGCAGCCCATAGAACCGCTTGCGGGAAAGTTATGAAATTTGGCACACTGATAGAGGACTGGCCCAACATTAACTGCACCAATTTTGGAGTCTTTAGCTCAATCCCTCTAGCGCCACCACCTGTTTAGATAATGCTGTAAAACAAGACAGAAATACTGAGGGAGAACATCATGTTTTGCAGTGTTTTCTGTCCTTCATTTTGTGCGATCCGTCTGCTGTAGATTCTCTGCGCTTTCGAGTCGTGAGCGAATCGATCCCGAGGGTCTGTATCTGCTCTGATCACATTGCTGAGTGCCTTTGTTTGTGCGATTGATCCCTGTTCTGTAACCGTAGCATGCAAAAGTCCTGGAATCAACATATCTATAATAATCTCCATACATATCAAATCATGTAAGGATTATCATTTCATTTAGCTCTATTTTGTTAAATGAAAAATCAAGAGAATTATTTTATTAATTGTAGATGAAGCATTAATCATTTTGCATTTGTTAGAACTGTGTGTGTGTGTGTGTGTGTGTGTGTGTGTGTCACTGTGAAAAGGAATTGGTAGAATTTAACTAAATGCAAATGTTTGGGATAAAAGTACAGAGATGTTCTGTTTGAGATGGAAAACATGATCCATCTGCTCACGTTACCTGAATCCTTCATCATCTCTTAAGGCTCTGTACATTTAACCATCCATTGGAATAAATAACGTATCTATTTATGAACTGTCTGAGTCTTTGCACTGCCATAATGAACTGTTTACATTTTATGTGCAATAATGAATAACACTTATATGATTCAATGACTTTTTTACAGTCATGTACAAGCATCACACTGTACTGTACTGTACTGATGGTGTTAAATGCATGTCAGATTGTTTGTTTAATTTGATATTTGTGTATTTGTTAGCTTGGTTATTTTCACTTCATTGGTTTCCTTTGACTTTATGTTGATGACATGTACAGTATATATTGAGTCTTTTACAAAAGCTGCCAGGCATAGAGTAATAACTACACTGAGCAATGCATTACAATAAAGAGAAGCTTTATAACCTGAAATGATCCGTTTATTTTCTGCATAGAAACACGTGATTGTGTTCGCCAGAGGGTGGCGCTACAGACCAACACACTGACATTATAATGCACTGCTATATAGAGGACAATGGGTTTGAAGGCTGTACACCTCCCAACAATAATACTGTGGTCAAAAGAACAAAATGCGTTTGAATTATAATTCATTTGACAGAAAAAAAATCCCCCTCTATATTGTTTTCTTGTTGTAATTATTCTGCTTATTGTAAAAAGCTGTTTATAGAAGTTGCAAAAACAATAAATAAATGAATATGCAAATAAATAAACCCGCAAAATAAATAAATAAATAAATAAATGTGCAAATAAATGCATAAATCCACATATTCCTGCATAAATAAATATATAAATAATTAAATGTGCGAGGAGATAAATAACTGAATAAATAAAACGAATGCTGGGGAAAATTTAAAAAAAAAAGTTAAAGAAAATGCTAAACTGAAAGTTGACTTTTTCCGTTGAACCGTTTATTCATTTTTGAATGTATCTCCGTGTTTATGCTAATGAGGGGGTGTCAACAGTCATCAGCCAATGGTGGCATAGAGACCGCCTTCTGATGTTTGATTGACACCCTCTCATTAGCATATTGCGCCAAGGAAAAATAAATACGGAGCTACATTAAAAAATGAATAAACAGTTAAAAGGAAAAAGGAAAAAAGAAAAAAAATCCTTTTAACATTTTTTAAATTTCCCTCAACATTATTCAATTATTTATCTCCTCGCACATTTAATTATTAATATATTTATTTATGCAGCAATATGTGGATTTATGTATTTCTTTGCACATTTATTTATTTAGATATTTATTTATGTAGAATTTTGTGGATTTATTTGTTTGTTTGTTTGCTTATTTGCATATTTATTTATTTATTGTTTTTGCAGGATTCGTCCTCCATAATCACACGGTTCTTTCAATGATTGCCTATGACTCAACGGCCGAAAAAATAAAACAATCACGATTTTGTAAAAACGATTTTTACAAATAATCAAAGTGTCTATTCGTTTGAAAATCCACATTGTATATTTTACAATATTAACTCATACAGTACAATATCGCTGCCCGTTTGTCACGTGTACGCTACAAGCTCAAATTTCATTGGACAATATGAAATGGCGCGGTGATTTGAATTTGCCGGCTCGTTCATAAATCGGTCGAAACTACACAATCTGTTTTCAGGTGAAATGGATATCAAAGAAAAAGGGAAAAGACGTATCGTTCTTTACAGTCGGAATGGAGAGGCGAAATTGCATTTGTTGAATGATCTGGATTTGCTATTTTGGTGCGTTCAAGTCTTTCTGGGAAGTTCGTATTTACGAGGTAGGAAGTCGTGTTTACGACGTCATGTGCGTTCAAGTCACTTTCGTCGGAGTAAGATTCTCTTAATTAATTACACAAAAATACAGCAAGATTCTTAAAATCTACTCCCAGGAATGTAGATTTTGGAAAATGGAAAATGAAGAACAAGGAATGTGCATCATGTGTGTTTTGCTTTTTTATGTTTTTAATTAATTTATGAAGCCACTGTAAACTTTATCGTTACATATTATAATGCTATCATAGTTATCATATGCTATCGCTGTAAATAGAAAAGCCTGACAGTATCACTGCTAAATACCTTTAAGTATTGTGGTATTCCGCCATGTTTCTCACTGACACGCGCCCAACTCGTAAAGATCGGGGCTTAAAGAAAATACGATACAGAAAATACGATCTTTACGACATTACTTGAACGCACCATTTGTTTCAAGTTTTTTTGTTTCTAATAATCTTGTCCATTAAAATATCCACGTCAGAAGCCGCATTAATGGTGAGTAGAGTTGAATTTTTATTGATTTACCGTTTGATGAAACCTATACGGTGAAGTGTGTGTGTGTGTGTGTGTGTGCACTGAACACCGAAGACTGGAGTAATGATGCTGAAAATTCAGCTTTGATCACAGGAATAAATCACACTTTACTATATATTCACATAGAGAACAGATGATTTACACTGGAGTAATATTTCACTGTTTTTACTGTATTTATGATCAGATAAATGCAGCTTTGGTGAGCAGAAAAAACGCCTTTGAAAACAGTAAATAATAAAAAAAATATTCTTAATTATTCCAAACTTTTGAACGTTAATGTATCTTATAAATAAATTGTAGCTAATAGCTCCATGAAAGAGATATCAACAAAGAATCATAGACAAATGGTAAAGAAATATATTATTTTTGCATTGACATATCTTAATTTTGGAGATTAAACAGAACAAAAACAATAACACAGGAACTTAAAATAATTTATTTGCTTTCTATGGGCGGCATTTCAGACTAGTGCAAATCCATGCATGCAGAGGGAAAATCAAAAGGACTGGCCTCATCTGCATATCGTCTACTTTGAACCAATCACAGCAGACGGGCGGAACCAATCTGAGCCACTGGATATAGAGTGTGATTGTAGACCAGCCTTTACACAGATGTGCTACAGTGTAAATACAATGACAAATGATGTCTAATGCTACACAGTTTATTTTAAATCCAAACCCTTTTTGATATGAATGATCACTCAAACATGATTGAAGCTGCAGTTTGACTGGGCAACATAAAAAAGACTGGCAAGAGCAGAAAAGTGCTACTTAAACCAATGATTTAAAGGGATAGTTCACCCAAAAATGAAAATTACCCCATGATTTACTCTCCCTCAAGCCATCCTAGGTGTGTATGACATTCTTCTTTCAGACGAACACAATCAGAGTTATATTAAAAAATGACCTGGCTCTTCCAAGCTTTATAATTCATAGTTTTCAGTCACATGACTGTCGCGGAGCCCTGGAGGGCAACACAGCCATAGACCTGCAGGACAACCTGTCAGTTTTCCATCTTAAAAACAAAAATATGTGAACAAGATGCAAGTTTTGGGCACTTGTGATCCATACACAGCACCTGCTGCAGTATTTCAATCACTAAAAACAGCGGAACTAAAACGTTTAACGTGAAAAACACCAATAATTAAGCAAAGTTTAACGCTAATCAAGGATTTGTTCTGGGTTTTATTTTAAATCGAGTTGTTGCACCACTTAAGTTTAAACACAGTATTAAATACGTAGGAAGACCGTTAGAATTAAAGAGCTGATCGCGGAGGGTGAACCGACGTCAGGCTAAGATGCTTAATCGGTGCAACCCATCCTTAAAGTGCCTTAATATACTAAAACATTGATATTAAGAGATCAAATTCAGTTTACACCTTTTTAATGATGCATACTAGGCTATATACAGGCGAGCAGATGAGCCCAGAACATGAACACAACGCGCTTTTATAATGGGTTTCGACGGAAAAAACGCTTGTGTTGTATTTATATTCTGTGTACATCTGCTTGCCTGGACAAAATATGCATCATCAATAAGGTGTATATTGAATTTGGTCTTTTAATATCACTGTCTTACTACATTAGTACTTACACAAACCTGGTAAAAATGACTGGTGGTCAGTGGAAGAAAGCCTTGTTTTGCCCTCCAGGTGGGCGTTCCTATAAGGGTGTGACGTCACGTGAAGACTATGAATGGCAGCCCAAAATTTGAAGCCCATAAAAGTGCATCCATCCATTATAAAAGTGCTCCACACGGCTCCGGGGGTTAATAAAGGCCTTCTGAAGCCAATAGATGGGTTTGTGTAAGAAAAATATCCATATTTAACACGTTCAACTTACGAAGAAAGCGTAACTGGCGCGACGATGACGTTGGACGGAGTGTAAGCGTTTTGAACTGCGAGAGGTGTTATACTTTCTGCATAAGTTGAATACAGAAGGCGGAAGCTAGATATTTTACTTTATAACGTGTTAAATATGGATATTTTTCTTACACAAACCCATCGATTCGCTTTAGAAGGCCTTTATTAACCCCTGGAGCCGTGTGGAGCACTTTTATAATGGATGGATGCACTTTTATGGGCTTCAAATTTTGGGCTGCTTTTTAATATTACTCTGATTGTGTTTGTCTGAAAGAAGAATGTCATATACACCTAGGATGACTTGAGTAAACCATGGAGTAATTTTTATTTTTGGGTGAAATATCCCTTTAAGGTCATTGCTATCAGTTCTCTCAAACTGAGCCCGCCCGACGGACGGCATGAAGACTGTTCTGATCCGAAGTGCTCAGGCCTGTGTTTGCGGTATCGGGCAGATGCATTGATTTTTAACAGCTATGGAGCCATCGACAAACCCAAGAGATCGTGTTTCACCTCGATCATGTTTCACCTGCACTTCTTACAGTTCTTAACAGGCACATAAAGTTCATTGCCATCCAAAGTCCATGCCTGCCATTTGGTAGAACTTCAGGTTGTGTGGCTGGTAGAATTCCCTCAGTTTCTGAATGACCTCTGGGTCGATTTTAGGATGCGTTCTGCCTTTGGTTTTGCCCAGACAGTGCGGTTTGCTACTGCCTTCTGGCTTTTTGAGGCAAGGGAAGCCCTTGGTCTTGTTGAAATAGAAGTGTTTATCCGTGATGATCCTCTGCAGGCCGAGGAAGTCCTGCACGCGGCCCAACTCGCCCGCCGGGTCGCTGATCAGTCTCTCTCCGTGGACGAAATGGATCTGTGAGAGCGGAAAGTAGGCCAGCCATCGCTCCAGGTGCCGGGCGTACAGGCCGATGTACAGCGGGCTCCAGAGCGTGTCGATCTGTCCCGCCGACCGGTTCTTAAACGTCAGGCTCTCGAAGCTGGGGATGCCGGGGGTCTTTGAGATGATCTGGGTGTAGTCTGAGATGGCACGGGTGATGGGGTCTCGCACCACCACGATCAGCTTGATGTCCCGCGACATGCCGTGGATGCGGCCCGGCGTCTCTGGGGTGACAAAGTATCTGGGCGTCTTCTCCATCACGATTTGCCCGTTGAGGGCTTTGGGCATCATGCTCCTGAAAGACAAGAAGAACAGTAGGGATACTTGATTATAGAGCAAACACCCACGCAATCTTATTCCTAAATGACAGCGGTTCGGCTCTGTCTATTAAACATTCAGATCTGCGTTCTGATCCAGAGAGAGCCGTTGTCATGAAATAGCTTCTCAAACAGTCTTTTCAACCACACAGTATCATTATTTCTGTCTTACAATCATTCAGATCATCACAGAAGTACAGGGATAAAAGGCTGGATATAAACACTGAGAGAGTGAATCACCTTTTGAAGGTTACCTGAGGCTTCAAATATTTTATGTTGCATCGTTATACCAGTAGGTGGCGACAAGTGACTCTTAAAAAGTTATGTCATTGAATCATTCATTCTAAAACAGATTCATCCAGTAATGAAACAAGTCTTTATGAGTGAGTCATTGAATCATTCATTCAACCAATTTAAAAAATTTTTTTTATTTAAATCAAATAAATATATTTTTTAAATAGACTGCAGAAATTAACATTTTGTGTACTGTGTATAATTACGTATATATAAATACACACACGTGCATGTACGTATATTTAAGAAAAAAGTTGTGTGTGTGTGTGTGTGTGTGTGTGTGTATATATATATATATATATATATATATACACACACACACACACTTTTATTTTGATCGTGATTAATTGTTTGACAGCCCTAATATATATAAACATATAAATACATATTAAATATGTATATAAACATATAAATATAGACATTATTTAAAAAATGTCAAAAACACGCAACAGAATCATTAAAATTTTAACTAAAGTTAAAATGAAGTATCGATACGATAGTATCCCAATGATATTAAAATAACAATGGTATCAAATGTCTTACTATAATAAAATCATTTATGATCTGATATGGATTTTCTTCATAGAATTCACCCATAAATATGAACACAATAAAGATGTAAAGCATTTGGCAAAAATAAACCTACTTCTGCTGCTCAAATAACGGGGTGTATAAAACGCATTTTTATGATCAAACATGAATTCTTTTCATAGAATGAGGAAGAAAATATATTATTTGTGGCACTGTATACAATGCAAAATACTATTTCTAATACAAAAATTTATACCTGAGAGAGTACATAAAGAATTGTCATAATTTTGGATTTATTAGACTCCTGTTTCATCTGCCAAAATCGAAACGTTTTCTGTAAGATGTATGAATAGAAATATGCTATAATAATTTCCAAGAGGAATTTCCTCAATTATGACATAACAGCGCCCTCTGTCTTCCCGGAGGAATGAAACGCGTTAGAGAGTGTTACTTATCTGAATACATACTAAATGCAACCACCCAGAATACCTTAGCAACACCCTAGCAACCACCCCAAGTACCTTAGCAACCGCATTCAACCACCCAGAATACCCTAGCAACCGCATAGCAACACCCTAGCAACCACCCAGAGTACCCTAGCAACCGCTTAGCAACCACCCAGAATACCATGGCAACCATATAGCAACACCCTAGTAACCAGTGCAAGTACCCTAGCAACCACATAGCAACACCTTAGCAACCACCCCGATTACCTTAGCAACCACATAGCAACACCCTAGCAATCACCAAGAATACCCTAGCAACTGCATAGCAACACCCTAGCAATCACCAAGAATACCCTAGCAACTGCATAGCAACACCCTAGCAACCAGCCCGAGTACCCTAGCAACTGCATAGCAACCACTCCGAGTACCTTAGCAACCACATAGTAACAACCTAACAACCACCCTGAGTACCCTAGCAACACCATAGCAACCACCCTTAGTACCCTAGCAACTGCATAACAACCACTCTGAGTACCTTATCAAACACTATCTATCTATCTATCTATTTTCTGATGGACTGTATTGACTTCAAAACCGTCAAACTTTAAAATACTTTAAACTCTAAACTACTTTAAACTTCAAACCTTCAAACTTTAAGCTTTTAATTAACTTTTTCAAAATTTCTGGTCTATCTTTCTCAAGCCAACGTTTACAAACTTTACTCCTCTAGTTTAGGAACTGTAATCTGATTAGCAACGAATACGAGTTAGGAAAGTCATTACGTAAAGTAGACGCACTTTTCTTCCCCTCCCACCATCAGTCTTGCGTTTCCACAGATCTGTTTTACTGCGTCGTCCAGCACAGTATTGATCATCCCAGCGCACCTGAGCTAATGAGGTGACACGCTTTCTGTCCCGGCCACACGCTCCACTTTGCCTCTGATTGGCTGTAAATGAGAAGTCAGGCTGCGAATGTGCATCAGTAATGCTGCTTATCCTGCAGATGTGCAGCCGGCATCAATCACGCGGGATACACGGAGAAACTAATGGAACGCATGCGTGTCTTTCTTAGTGTTGGCAGATGGGACTCGTTTGTTTTAAGTGGCTCATCGGCCCACCGCTTTATGGTCCACCTGCACCCCGCCTGCCTTCACTACATCACCACATCTAATGTCTGTTTAAGAGACGCGTCCAAGCCCGTCCAGCTCGGAGAAGTCAAATAGATTCTAACAATACAAACACAAAATGCCAACTTTCAGAACTCAAAGCCAGTTTTGGAACTTTCTCCTTAATGCAAAAAACATGAGACTAAACTACAAAAAATTTGCCATAACGACATTCATAATTTTGTACTATTTTTCCTTATTGAGAGAGCACTGCAAAAAATGCTTTTCTTATTTAGTATTTTTGTCTTGTTTCCAGTCCAAATATCTAAAAATTCTTAAATCAAGATGCTTTTACAAGATATTTTTTTTGTTTTCTGGAAAATAAAATCAAGTTTATGCTTAAAACAAGCAAAATAATCTGGTTTCTGAACGAAATCTTGTTTCTTGTTTCTGGCCCAAACAGAAACCAGATTATTTTTCTTACCCCATTGGCAGATCATTTGCTTGTTTTAAGCAAAAACTCACTTCATTTTGATTTGTTTTCCAAGAAAACAAGAAAAAATATCTTGCGTCATTTTACAGAAACTTTTATTGTTTATTCTTAAACAATAAAATGTGGGAAATTCGCCAAATATTGTGTTCTGTTGCTTACTGTGTTTTTTTTTTTTTTTTTTCTGCCTCCTTGTAGAAATGTGTATTTATCTGTACTTATTCATATTTGGGTCATTCCGTGTCAAATCAACCAAATTTTGGAAACTTCCCCGGCTCACATTTTTTATTTTGTTCACATTTTTTTATTTTGTTCATATTTTTTCTGTAGAAAGACAAACATAAATAGTGATTTAAGCCAAATATTAAATGTCACAGATGTATATTGACCGTTTTGTAGAGTTGGGTCAAAATGACAATTTTCTGAGATTTGGAGCCAAATTACAGGGGTGTAAAAATGACTTTAGAAAGATGGCAGCATCATTATTTTATTTTCACACAGAGATTGGTAGATCTATTAGTGAAATCTGTTGACTTTAGCAATCTTTGTCTCATTATATGCCAACGGTGACCGCTCAAAAATGGGAAATAAGCACTTCTTGTGTTAGGCATTCAAACTTTGGAAAAGGAATATTTATGGCACTCAGACAGGATTGTTCTATGCAATTGAGGTGATAGAAAAAAATGATACATTTCTAGCTCCAACATTATTTGCTGTTCAGATATTCCTCTTTAAATATAAAAAGTATCAGCTGTGTGCAAAGTGACCCACATTTGGGTTTAGTCCACTGAACTTTACCAGTTTCCTCACGGAGCCGCATTAAGATCTCCATATCTCTGGGACTGAACCATCGAGGGCCTTTAAAATGAGAATACCAAAAGGAATGTTTGTTAAGAACCAGAATCCAAAAGGATATTAAGATATCTTTAATACTTCTGGAGTTACAGGCATGCAAACATTGGGCAAAAAACACAAGAAGTGCTTATTTCACATTTTTGAACGGTCACCGTTGGCATATAATGCAACAAATATTGCTAAAGTCAACAGATTTCACTAATAGATCTACCAATCTCTGTGTGAAAATAAAATAATGATGCTGCCATCTTTCTAAAGTCATTTTTACACCCCTGTAATTTGGCTCCAGATCTCAGATGAAAATTGTCATTTTGACCCAACTCTACAAAACGGTCAATATACATCTGTGACATTTTAATACTTTGGCTTTCATCACTATTTATGTTTGTATTTCTACAAAAAAAAAAAAAAAAATGAACAAAATCAAGAATTTGAGCCGTAGACCTCTGGTTGAGTTGGCACAGAATGACCCATTTAACAAAGTTATGGACCAGAGTTGAAGAACACGTCGTTTCTCCGAATGCATGACCTGCTCAATTTCTCTGCATTGTAATTCTGTAAATTTCACCTCCTGTCATTCCAGTTCAACTTCCTGTAGGGTGTGGCCAATGCGATTCAAATTAAGGGGGCGTATCTTAAAGGTGCAGGAGCAAATAAAAATCATTCTAGAGCCAAAGAAATAAATATTTTGTAAATCGAAAATATATAATTCAGAAATGTTCGGTTGGTTTCTATATAGAACTCTAGGGTTCTTAACTCAATTTTAAAGAACATTTTATGGCAAAAAGTTTCCATATAAGGAGAAATGTCTTAAATGGTTGCATAATACTTTCACGTTTAACATTTATTTCAATTTATTTTAAGCTGTTTAATTCATAAAATGTATTCAAAATTAAAATTTTAATAAAAAAAAAAATTCAAACTAAATCCATAAAATGATCCCATGATGGAACCCTCTAAGATTTGCTCATTGAGGACAGCATTTAAATGTTTGATGCTCTTATAGTTGTTACGAGTCTGTTTAGTTTCATTGTGTTTTGGTTTGGTTTTGCCTGTGTTCCCGGTAATTGTTAGTTTCCATGGTTGTTGATTAAAGGGTTCGTTCACCCAAAAATGTAAATTCTGTCATTAATTCCTCGCTCTCATGTCAAACCCGTAAGACCTTCGTTCATCTTCAGACACAAATGAAGATATTTCTGATGAAATCCGAGAACTCTCTGACCCCTCCATGGACAGCAATTTAACACTTTCAAGGTCCAGAAAGGAAGTAAAGACATCGTTAAAATAGTCCATGTGACTCCAGTGGCTCAGCCTTAATGTTATGAAGCCACGAGAATACTTTAGTATACAAAAATAATGACTTTATTCTACAATTTCTTCTCGTCTGTGTCAGTCCCCTGCGCTGTTGACGTAGTAAATACAGTGCAGCACTTCAGAGTGACATCAGAGCTACGCCAGAGCGCCGGCTCACCATTGGCTGAAGCTGATCACGTGACGCATGCGTGTGATGATGACGCAGGAGCTGACCAACGTCAACAGCGCAGGAGACTGACACAGACGAGAAGAGATTGTTGAATAAAGTCGTTATTTTTGTTTGTTTTTGCACACTAAAGTATTCTCGTGGCTTCATAACATTAAGGCTGAGCCACTGGAGTCACATGGACTATTTTAACGATGTCTTTACTTCCTTTCTGGACCTTGAAAGTGTTAAATTGCTGTCTATGGAGGGGTCAGAGAGCTCTCGGATTTCATCAGAAATATCTTCATTTGTGTCTGAAGATGAACGAAGGTCTCACGGGTTTGACATGAGGGCGAGGAATTAATGACAGAATTTACATTTTTGGGTGAACTATCCCTTTAAGTTACACCTGTTTCTAGTTTTGTTAATCATCATGTTCTGTGTGTTCAAGCCCTCAGTTTCCTCTGTCCATGGTTCGGTGTCAGTGTTTGAATGAGGTTGTTCTGCTAAGCGTTCTCCTGGTGTTAATTCTTTGGATTAATGATTAAAGACTGTTCTTGATCAGTTTCTGCAACCGCCCGTGACAGTAGCAACAAAAGAGTCCATATGACTTCAGAGATGACAGAGACTTGCTGTCCGTCATGCGGTTCAGATGAAGTCACACTGAGGACAGGCCATATGATTCCTCTAGTGTCCTTCGCAGGAGACAGACTCCGATTGCTGTGCCAGCTCGTGTCGATACAGCGGCGATGCCAATCCCCAGACCGCGCTGCATTGTCAGTGACTTCATCTGAGAAAGCACTTAGCCTAAAGACTTCCCTCTTTACCTCGGCCTATAATGGGGCCAGCAAGTCTATTAGGTGCCGCCATTAATTATTCACTCACTTCAAGTGATGTGAACGATTCGTACTCGCATGTGCCGACGAGGTTCAGTCCTCCAGCTAATGCAAGGATTTCTGATGTCCACTGGATATTCAACTTTACAGGATACAGAGGAATGAATATGGGTCATTCATTTTTAGTCTATTAACATTTAAAAATAGATTCAAACTGCAATTCTTATTAACATGCTAGGGTGATGCAACATCCTCATGACAAAAAACCTCATTAAAAGAATGAGATGCTTTGAAAGAAACCTTATGTAGTTTGGCACGTTTTATTATTATTGACCAAAGTGACCAAAACTGCAAAATCAATATCTGAAAAACATTAAGTCCACAGGAAATGATGTGGCAAGTCTTAAAATATCAGAAAATGTTACTTTTTTTGGCAAGGCAATGTTAGTTGTCATCAAAATGTCATCATGTGATCAAATGCAATGATATTGACAATTTATGATATTTTTTTTTAAATGTTTATAAATGTATCTATAATAATATAACTTATAGAAATATATATTAGGTGTTTTTTACTGTCATACTATTTTATTTATTTATTTACTTATTTATATTGTTACCATTTATTGATTAACTATGTTTTTGATTTTGTGGTTTGTTTATATGTCAAGTACATGATTGTTTATATCATTTCTTGTTTGCAATAAGAAAATCAAAGTACAAATCATAAAAAAAAAAGTAATATATATTAGGAGTGCATCAATATGGCCGATACCGATAACTGATAATTCTTTATATTTGAAAGCCGATAACCGATATATCGGCCGATAAATCAAAATCCAATTTTTTATATAATTTTTGAGAGCCTGATTACAAAAACAAAAGTCTCACCATTAAATCCATGTCTCAAGCACACAATTATGATGTTCTCATTATGATTTTATGTAGCCGATATGACAGATTTGCTCATGGTAACTGTATTTTCCCTTTTTTGAAGTGATTCCAATCATATTTCAAGCAGTTCATAACCATCATGATGAACAGTGCACATCTGAAGTGTCTCAGCTAGAGGAAATAATACATTATTTATCAGCTTTAATATATCGGACACATTTTCTTATCAGGCCGATAACATTAAAAATGCACATATATCGACTGATACCGATATGGTGGCTGATATATCGTGCATCCCTAATAAATATTAAAGCTGCAAGCAGCAATGAAATGGCCCTTGCACCCGGTGGCCTCAGGAAACCTGTGAATAGTGGGTGACATGCATTTAAGCGGGTAAATATAGGAGAAAAATAGCAAAGTCATTTCGATGTGCCACACTTCCTGTTGCCAGCAGGTGGCGCTATGACTAACTGAATATTGCCATGTAGATGTGTTCAGGTCAGGACTATTATCAAACGTGAATTATCGGACATTGTATGCCCGAGTTACAACAACTTCCTGTTTTATGGTGAAACATCAGACTTTGTGAGGCCGCCACGGACACGCCCTTCAGCGAAAAGTCAAGATCTTCACAATTTAACATCACCAAGACCTTAAGATTAGACTGACCAAATCTGATTAAATCTCTAGGAGGAGTTCGTTAAAGTACAACATCTGGAAATGGCAAAAACTGCAAAACATTTGCAGAGAAAATTCTAAATATCTCACTTCCTGTTGGTTTTCAGATTTTGCACCAGGGACTGTTTTGTAGGTGTTGGGCTGTTACATGTGTGTACCAAAATTCATACCTGTACGTGAAATGTAGCACGAACGGCGCTTAATTGAAATTTTGCAGGTGGCGCTATCGAGCCATTTTGCCACGCCTAATTCTGAAACCCATATCAGACGTACATTTTCACCACTTCTGACGCCTGTGCAAAGTTTTTCATGAGTTTTCGAGCATGTTTAGGCCCTCAAAAATGTGATTTATTTCGGAGAAGAAGAAGAATAGACTGAACAATTACAATAGGGTCCTCACACCATCATAAATATAAACTTATCTTTATATTTTTAAACATTTTTGAAAAGAGTAATAATGACTCAAAAATGTAAGGAACACCAACATGCATTTGAAACCAAAGACCATAAAAACCAAAATGAATAGAAAATGAAAATGTGTACTTTTCTTTATTATGGACACTAGTGTTTATGTCGTTGACGATGCGGTGTAAACACAAGTGTGAGGCTTTTTTGAGTGTATACTAGATCTGCTTTAACCTAATTGAGACATTTAGAGAAAACAACAAAGATGCTGATCCAAATTAATTCAGATTAGCCTGTAAGATGAAGTATTTGAACAGCCGATATGTTTGGAAAAGCCTGATTCAGGACAGGTAAGTCTTTGTTTGTAAAATGCTCACCGAACATAAAGATCAATCTAAGTGATATGGATTGTGTGTAAGCTTTGAAGCGCTTCATTGTTTGGCACATTGCTCCGTGTCATCCAATCCCAGCCGCTGCAGGTCTCCTCTAATTGAGGCTGCGTTTGGCCGGGCCTCTGAATAAACCAAATGGTGCCGTGGGTATTGATCGTGATGGGGGTATGGTAATGTGGGTCTCAGCTGCTGCGGCGGCAGGTGGAGTTTGTAGATGGGTCTCATCAGCAGCTCGCCGCGCACAAACAGATGTGAGGCAATTACCCCGTCTTCTGTCCAGATACTGCAAAGGGTGTGATACGAATCTTCTCATTCCAATGAAGCTGTTTAATGGGATGATAAAGCCTTCGTTTTTCATTTTTATAAATGCTGACTTGAAAATAAACACCTCTCACACACCTGAACGCTCACAGGTGCGTTACAACAGGGGAAGAATAGAAATGTCCCACACTGACAGGGCTAGTGAGTGCCTATATAGACCACAGAGACTGCTTTATTGATAATAATCATAAATGCTTCTTTAGCAGATTTCTGTAGGATCATGTGACACTGAAGACTGGAATAGTGATGCTGAAAATTCAGCTTTGATCACAGGAATAAATTACACTTTTTATTATATACCGATCAGGCATAAGATTATGAGGTGAAGTGAATAACACTGATGATCTCTTCATCACGGCTCCTGTTAGTGGGTGGGATATATTAGGCAGCAAGTGAACATTTTGTCCTCAAAGTTGATGTGTTAGAAGCAGGAAAAATGGGCAAGCGTAAGGATTTGAGCGAGTTTGACAAGGGCCAAATTGTGATGGCTAGACAACTGGGTCAGAGCATCTCCAAAACTGCAGCTCTTGTGGGGTGTTCCCGGTCTGCAGTGGTCAGTATCTATCAAAAATGCTCCAAGGAAGGAACAGTGGAGAACCGGCGACAGGGTCATGGGCGGCCAAGGCTCATTGATGCACGCGGGGAGCGAAGGCTGGCCCGTGTGGTCCGATCAAACAGACGAGCTACTGGAGCTCAGATTGCTCAAGAAGTTAATGCTGGTTCTGATAGAAAGGTGTCAGAATACACAGTGCATCGCAGTTTGTTGCGTATGGGGCTGCATAGCCGCAGACCGGTCAGGGTGCCCATGCTGACCCCTGTCCACCGCCGAAAGCACCAACAGTGGCACGTGAGCATCAGAACTGGACCATGGAGCAATGGAAGAAGGTGGCCTGGTCTGATGAATCACGTTTTCTTTTACATCACGTGGATGGCCGGGTGTGTGTGCGTGGCTTACCTGGGGAACACATGGCACCAGGATGCACTATGGGAAGAAGGCAAGCCGGCGGAGGCAGTGTGATGCTTTGGGCAATGTTCTGCTGGGAAACCTTGGGTCCTGCCATCCATGTGGATGTTACTTTGACACGTACCACCTACCTAAGCATTGTTGCAGACCATGTACACCCTTTCATGGAAACGGTATTCCCTGGTGGCTGTGGCTCTTTCAGCAGGATAATGCTCCTGCCACAAAGCAAAAATGGTTCAGGAATGGTTTGAGGAGCACAACAACGAGTTTGAGGTGTTGACTTGGCCTCCAAATTCCCCAGATCTCAATCCAATCGAGCATCTGTGGGATGTGCTGAACAAACAAGTCCGATCCATGGAGGCCCCACCTCGCAACTTACAGGACTTAAAGGATCTGCTGCTAACATCTTGGTGCCAAATACCACAGCACACCTTCAGGGGTCTAGTGGACCAACACAATATCAGGTTATAATGTTATGCCTGATCGGTGTGTATTCACATAGAAAACAGCTATTTTACATTTCTATGTAAAATATTTACTTTTTTTTTTTACATTTACGTTTACATTTTACACACCAATTTTTCTGTATTTATCATCAAATAAATGCAGCCTTGGAGAGCATGAGATATTTCTTTCAAAAATATATAAAAATAATATTTTACATGCCTGAAGTTGGTATTTGATCAAGAAATTGACAGAAGCATTGAAATGCATGACATTTTATGGATTGTCAATTTTTGTGTAAGCTCTTAAACACATTTTTCACTGCTGACACTTTGCGATTATTAGTAAAAAATAAAAATATTGAAGTGCTAAAATTTGGTGAATATTTATGTAATAAACCCTGTAAAGCAAAACAGAAATATGTGCTTGCACTAGGACAATGGGGAAGTGTGTGTGTGTGTGTGTGTGTGTGTGTGTGTGAGCCCAACCATCCGTTTCTTTGCATATAGAGGCCATTAAAGAGCCAGTCAGTTGTAACTGTGCCCTGTCCACTTCCCAGAAACATCCATCATCAGGGGCCGCAGACGCCAGATCCCCCTTCACAGTCCCCTGAGGGGCCTAATGAGAGCCGAATTACCAATGGACCATCCAGCCTTATGTTGAGTTCATAAAGTACTGTATACTTATGCCAACATAGATACCCAGCCAAAATAAACATACACAGTTTCTCACTACATTCTAATATTTCACGCAATATTATATATAATAATTGACAGTCATATCTGTCTGTTCCAGCATGAATCATGTTGTTTTGTTCGTTTGAAAAGCATGTGTTCAATATTAATTCTTCTAAAGTCTCTTATATTCCTCTATTAATATCATCATCATACTCAGCGGCTCTGTTTTGATGAGTCCATGCCCTTGTGAAGTAGATGCACTACTCATATTGACAGAGCATTAATAATTAATGGCCTCAAATAGACTCCTCTCGGGACGAGCCCATGAATGGCTATAAAGGCATGTCTCGTTTCTGCATTACAAGGACAGGAATGCTCACAAACGTCTCTATGATTAGCAATGCAATTACGTGTGTGGCGTTTAAACATATGCACGTTAAAAAAGCAAAGCCAAAATCCAGGTTTGGCTTTGAATTTAAATTCCAATTTTAATGACCTCTTCATGAATTGCAAATGAATTCTCATAATGTGTTGACATCACATGACGCAGCATTATCGCCAAAGCTCATTTCCAGAAGGTGCTTATTTTCCCGGACGGCGATTTTAGGTTGGGCTCGCCTGTCCCTCCAGTAGTTCTGAATCAATATATTGATGTCTTTCAGACTTCAAATCAGACTTCAAAAGCTCTCACAGTCACATCTCAGATATTTCCCCCTCTATTGAACTTGAACAGAGAGGATCTATCTCGTGCACTATCGAGGGTGACTTACACCAAATAGATTTCTTTAAAGCAAAGTGACAGTATTGGCGTTTGAAACGTGAACTCGGAGCCTCAGCAGAATAAAACCTCTTGCTAATTGTAACCGAATCTCAAGCTAACCGGTTTAATGCCAGCGTGACGTGAAGGTCAAGCGTCGGCGCCAATCAATCGTAGAAACACTGTAAGGACAAAACTTTGTTCCAGATCTTGTTTTCTGTGCGATCTGAGATTGTGAAACCAGCGTCCCCACACGAACACCTACAGATTTAATCTCTGCTTGATAACAAGATTAATGACCGGTCCATTCCATTAGAGCCGCATGCGTCAGCGTGGACCGATTCCAGGATCTGACCATATGAAGTCCCCGGCGCAGATCATTATGCTCGGTGGAAAATGTGACACGGGTTAAAGATCAATTGAAGGGTTTCTCAATAATGTCAAGTGGCCTGTCATGCTGTGAGGTCCATCTGGTCTCGGCGAGATGACAGACCTCTGAGCAGAACGCCGGGGATTTGTGTGCCAACACGCAAACACAAAGGAATATCAGTGCAATATTACATGACAAGCGTAGAAATGTTCATTTCAAAAGCTTTTTCAGGTTAATTAATGTGGCCGTGGCACCAATTGTGAATTGACAAAACAATCAATCAGCTGTTTAAAAGCGACGTAATTGAGTTTGGTCAACTCTCTGAGCAGCGCGACCAGCCATAAAATTGAACAGCGAGACTTTATTGGGCTCTCACTCTGTTTTCTACAAACAAATGAATAAATAATTGACACTAGTGGCGGCGTTTCACAAAAACCTATGGCATGATTCCTTCTGGCCATACAACAACGACATTCCCAAGTAATCATGTAATATCTAAACAAAAATCAGCCATACTAAAATAATAAAGTCCACGGACATGCACGAAATCAATGCAAATTCTGAAACAGATATACACTGAAAAAAACAAGTAAGATTTGCATGCATATTTTTTAGGTGAATTTCACATGTGGAATTAAGTAAACTCTACTTAACTAAGTTTAGCAAAATAAACAAAGTAAATAAGTAATTTTAACTTGACCAGTAAAAGGCTGAGTAATTTCTACTTAGTTGAAGTTTCCTTTGCAATACATAGAAATATCTAAGTAAATAACACAATAGATATTGTGTAGATACCATATCTACATAATAGCACTAACGCGGCACCTGAACACAGAGACTCAACACTTGCTACACAACACACAGTGACGGTAACATTTCATGGACCGTTTTTGAGTATGAATGTCATTTTGAGTAGAAAATAAACTCACAGTGTCACAAAATGGCAAGTTACTAAACCTAACAAAAAAGGCAATGATAAAACCGTGTCAATACAGCTGGAAAACAGCGAAACCTTATTAATTATTCAGACCCCAGTGCATGATGGGAACACCAGTATCAGAAAAGTTGAGTAATTTTACTTAATTTTATAATGCTGATATTTACCCTTTAATTTCTACAAGCTTGAATTGAGTACTAATATAGAATTTACTTACTTTTTCATGTAGAAATTACACTAGTTTTTCCTGTAGTATTTACTTCACCACAGAATCATTTTTATCAGTGGTACGCCGCGTCCTGACCAGACGCGACGCGTGAGAAAATTAATCTTTTCCATGTTTTTTTGTATCCTACTAACCGGCTGCAATGGTGATTCGTGACAATTCAATTTTACAAAGTTTTTCATTTCTTCAGCGTCGCGACTGGATAGACATAGCCTACTGATATATTGTGCATTGTTGCTTTCAGTAGGCTATGTCTATAAAGGTCACGAAAAAGGATATTTATATGCATCAATCACCTCAGATCTTGAAAATAAATTGAGGAAACAACAATGTTCAAACTGTCAACTCAAGATGAACAAACAAGAGTTTCAGTCACTCATTATGTATTTTTATTTATGCTAAAATAGATTTAGGTTTCACGTAGGCTACTTATCCATTCAGTCGTGAATGCAGTCAGTGCGCCTGCAGAGAGAGCCCGCCCACACGCTCTTCTGATTGGCTGTGATTTTTGATTGAGTCTGGTTTGGACAGACATCTTGCTTAATTGCATCGCGTCTGGTTAGGACACGGCGTTAGGCTGTTTAAATTTGCTTTTCAAAGCTGCAATTTCTTCCAAAAGCCAGCTCAAGCAACAGAACCAACGAGCAGCATCATGAGCGGTTTATTTCCCGTTTTGTCTGAATGCTAGGGTATGGAAACTGCCATACGTAAAGCCCCTGACTGACACCTCCTCACATCTGCCCAATGTATCAATCCCTCTTGAGATTTCAAAAGCAACTCAAACACAAACAATGGAGTGTTCTCAATATAAAGCAACATCTGGCGACAGCTCCAGAGATGATTAACACCGCCAACTTACATCCAGCCCCACTTCGGTGGATTGCAATCGCCAGATGGCTTTATTTCTCTCACTCCAACCTTTATGAATATGGTGTTATATTGATACCACGCCTCATCAAATAATACACTTATGCTCCTCAAAAAGAGACATTTGGGAGGTTATGCAGTGGTAAAATTCACATTTTAGGACAGTAGCGTAAGCTCTGAGCCGTTCATGCAAATATAAGACTTTATATTGTCTACATTTATGAATGTACTGCAACAAAAGCAACGCTTCATGCAAAGTTGCAGAATTTTTAGGAAAGTAAAGTGCACTGTAAACAAATTGAGACTTTGTATTATATTATTGGCTACCAGTTGCTGTAAGTTTTACTGTTGCAATTGCAATATTATGATTTCCACTGTCCAATGAGCTTAACCCTCTGTCATTTTTGAATGAAAAATGTTATGTTTTGTTTTTTAAGAATTTTTTTCTTCATCGGAATGGTACGAAACTTGGTAATGGGTTTGGCACTTGCTGTGTGAACACGAGAAAAAATCATGGACATGATTGGAAAAGGTTCAATGGTCCTGAAAACAATAGTCGCACTTTGGAAATGAATGGGAGATGAATCTCATCTAGTGGAAGCGTTCGGTACTGCGCACAAACTAATTCTGACTGAAAGCTCATTTTTTGAGATCTCAACCTCACATTTGGATCACAGCTTGTTTAGATTTATGGCTTTGATTTTTCTCACAGTTTTAGGGTAAAATTTGTTTTGGAAAATATATATTTCATATAAAAATTGAAAATGGTATTTTTATGCATTTATTTTTACAATAAATGTAAAATTGTATAACTTTTTTCAAGTTCACCTTTTAAAACAGCAATAATCTGCCAAGTGTCTTCTCTAAAAGGAGCTCAAACTTCAGTCTGTAATCCAAAACATTCAAGATTTATGACAGTTTAAGATGGAAATTACATTTTCAGGTCCATGCTCAAAAAGTGAATAAATGGATTATAACTACTGCATAAATATAATTTAGTACCATAAAATCCCCTAAAAATATTAAATAAAAAATATTATCAAACTAAAATATAGTACAATCATTTAATTGAAATTAAAAAAATATATTTCTGAAATCTTTTACCGACTCGCAAGCAGCACCAGAGGGTTAATCTCCCAGAATGCAATGCATTAATAAATTATGCATTTGCATTATTATTATTTTTTACTATGTGCTGTTTATTTTTTCTCTTGCCATAAAGGCTCTTTATTGGCATCAATGGTTCAGTTAAAGAACCTTCAACATCTTTCCATTGCACAAAGGATTCTTTAAAATGGAAAACTGTTATTTAAATTATTAAAATTAGGAATAAAATCTTAAAATCTTTTAAGAATTGATCCCTGAAAGGTTCTTTGGAGAACCAGAATGGTCCTTCTATAGAACCTTTATTTTTAAGAGTGTAAATGATGGCATAATTTTCATTTTTGGGTTCACTGTCCCTTTAAGAGTCACTAACTTTGCTTATTTTCTCCGTGCATTACATAATTGTGTTCTATAACACTGACACCAGCTAATTAAAAGATATCCCACCATGCACAATATGGTTTTTTCCACAAAAATAGTCCAAATGCAGTATTATAGTTGCATGCATTCTATTATTACAGGTGTACTCATTGCATGCACATGCGACGTGCATTATTACCTGTACCAGCTGAGTCCGCGCGCGTAATGCCTGTCAAAGAAGTGCGGTTCTGAGCCGAGCGCGCGGATGTCCGGATGGAGCCGCAGGAACTCCAGGAGCGCGCGCGTGCCTCCCTTCTTTACTCCGATGATCAGCGCGTGCGGGAGTCGCCGGGTCGCGGTCCAGTCTTTTGCTGAGCTGTTGGCATCCGCGCTCTCATCTCCCACAGAGTCAGTGCTATTACTGTCCCATCCCACCGGTGAGTTCTGCGAGCTGTCCACCGGGTCCGACCCGCAGCACCCCAGCAGGAGGCAGAGGATGGAGACGCGTGTGATGCTGAAGGAGAACATCACGGCTAGTTTTTGCACGAGTCTCCGCAGGTCCAGGGGCGCGCTGGTGAACGTTGCCATCCCTCCGAGGGCGCTCTGTGCACGGCCATTCTCTTCAGGACTTTATTCGCTTCACTTTGACCAGCTGGAAGCCACACAGGCGGACGGCAGCGCGCGCGTCCCGAAGGCATCGCGCGTAACAGCTCTCATGCCTTGCAGAGATGCATTGTGTCACAGGGAGACTCGTGTTTCCATGCTGGACGCGGACAGTAGAAAACAGACTCCAGACTGTCCCGAAGCTGCTCTCATTCATTCATGAAAGTGCGCGTGGAGCTCCAGCTGTCTGTGATTGGGGGGTGACATATGGAGGCGGGGTTAATGCTGCTCTTCTGATACATTAGATGAGCTCGAGCTGTTGGCATGGGGTGAAAAATATCATGCATTATTTTTCCATAATTTGGCCACAGTGATGTACATTACAATGTGCTCTCCTTATAATAATAATAATAATAATAATAATAATACACTCTAAAAACTGCTGGGTTAAAAACAAGCGTTTGGTTTCCCAGCGGTTGGGTTGTTTTATCCCAGCGGTTGGGTTGTTTTATCCCAGCGGTTGGGTTGTGTTAGCCCAGCGGTTGGGTTGTTTTATCCCAGCGGTTGGGTTGTGTTAGCCCAGCGGTTGGGTTGTTTTATCCCAGCGGTTGGGTTGTGTTAGCCCAGCGGTTGGGTTGTTTTATCCCAGCGGATGGGTTGTTTTATCCCAGCGGTTGGGTTGTTTTATCCCAGCGGTTGGGTTGTATTATCTCAGCGGTTGGGTTGTTTTATCCCAGCGGTTGGGTTGTGTTAGCCCAGCGGTTGGGTTGTTTTATTCCAGCGGTTGAGTTGTGTTATCCCAGCGGTTGGGTTGGGTTATTTTAGCCCAGCGGTTGGGTTGGGTTGGGTTATTTTAGCCCAGCGGTTGGGTTGGGTTGGGTTATTTTAGCCCAGCGGTTGGGTTGGGTTATCCCAGCGGTTGGGTTGTTTTAGCCCAGCGGTTGGGTTGTGTGTTATCCCAGCGGCTGGCTTGTGTTATCCCAGCGGTTGGGTTGTGTGTTATCCCAGCGGTTGGCTTGTGTTATCCCAGCGATTAAACATTTAACCCAATCGCTGGGTTTGTCCATTTTCAACCCAACTTGGGTTGTTTTTAACCCAGCATTTTTTAGAGTGTAATAATTGATAATGGTAGGTTTGTTCCCCTTCTAGAAAAGTTGGAAACAGACAACTCAAAAATTAAAATAAATAAATAAATTGGATTAATAATTTCTTGCGTTGAAGAATAGCGTCCCTCAGATGATCTGGATTGGTGACTCTCTCGATCAGACGCTCAGCACTGTAAGCGTCTCTGTGAGCGTCTGAAGATGTTCTTGATCTCATAATTGGTTTGGCATGTAGTCCAGTTATCAGATCAGCGCAGTAAAGCTGAGATCACAGGACAGGGTTCAGCTGTCATCGTTACACACACTGTTATTTATCATTAATGCACAGTTTCATTTTTTCCAGGGACCAGAAGACAGACGTGGTGCTGGACGGACAGATATAACTCTGATTTTATTACCTGCAAAAGGTAATGCGATATCAAATAAACACAGAGAGTGCGTTTACAGTTCTGATATTTATTGCATTAATGATCCGTTTGCATCATGACGGCATCAGGGTAAACGCATTACATGGCCATTTTGTGGTGATTTGTCTGGTTTATGTTGTGATTTATTTCTCCCATCTTCCAAGTGCAGATGTGACCAGGGTCAAAAGGTCAAACGTGCACTCTTTTTAAAAGAGCCATACTTAGTCATTCTCCAAATGTTGTTTTTCTTCAAATCTATACTAATACAATACTGCATAATGATAACATATGACACAATATAACAGAAAGGCGATACAAAACAAATATAATAGTCACGTTTGTTTTAGATGCTTTTCCAACATTTTGTCTGCATAATCATCATATCTAAGCAATAATAAGTTGCATGATAAAAACTACATTTTTATGCAGCAGTATTAATAAAAGTACTTAAATAAATAAAGTATATAATTTCTCACAAACACGTGTGTAAAATTAAATAGCTAAAAAATTATTAAATATTAAAAATTATATCAAAACAATAAGTTTAAAATAATAAGTATGATAAAAACACTTTTTTGAATGCAACAGTATTAATAAAAAGTGATAATATATATTTTTGATTATATATAAATATTTAATTTGTTTAAAATATTTATATATATAATTTCAAATATTTAGTATTTATTTATGATAAATATTATATATAAATATGAATATATATATATATATATATATAATGCTGCATACAAAAATTTGTTTTTATCATACACTCTTATTATTTTTAAACTTATTGTTTTGATATGATGATTTTTAATATTTAATTATTTTTTTATTTTTTAGCTATTTAATTTGACATATAATAAATATTTAAATCTGTGTATGTGTTATATTATTTAACAAATAAATTAAATATAAAAGAAAAGAAAAAGTAATGCTCTGATACCAAAGAAAGTGGCACTTTTTAAACCATGGCGTTTGTAGGTGTCATGGCAGTAAATCTGTCTGGATTTACCTGTTCGTTTTATCAATTGAACTTGTTTTCGAGGATCAGAGAACAAGGTCGCTCAAGTCAGTCCAAGCACTCGCACGTCTTCTGTGAGTCCAAGAACAGATTGTTGGATGATGAAGTAGCCATCTATAAAACGCTGACCCTGGGTCAGGGCCAGTGAGCGGCAAGATTGATTTATTTCCTTCAGGGTAGAAAACACTGTTTTCATGAAAGTATAATGAGCCGCAGAGCTTTATTAAGAGTGCCGAGCCGTACCTGGGTCGCATTCTTCAAATCTTTGAATAAGAAATAATTGCTTTGCTTGCTGGCTGACTTCAGTTTAGGCAACGCACGGCCAGCACAGCCGTTTTCTGAGAGATATATGCTGTTCTCGTCAAGAGGCAGTAAGATAAAGTTAACCTTTCAATCTTTTGAAGTATGACTAGAATAGCGCCTTTCTACATTCAAACCTCTCCGTTGGCAATCGCCAGTCTATAATTCATCATGGATTAATGTTGTATGTGACATGCATGAGCAAAACTAGGCACCGCAATACATATTTTGATACAAATATAATGGCTAAAAATATATATATTTTTTGTATTTGTATTCCATATCAATTTTTCATCTGTTTGGATTACACAGCTTTATTTTTTTTATGCATATTTGAGAGTCATACATAAATGAAACATCACAGCTTCATAATAAACACTCTCAGAGTCATATGAGGGAAAATCACCGAGTGCTGCATGAATTAACCAATGCATTGGCATCTCTAACTGGGCAACATGCAATATAGAAAAGCAGCTAAAAACAAACCGACAGCCTGAGACGCGTGCGCTTGATGATGAGCGCCTGCTTGTGCTCCAACATTAATATTTCAGAAGTGAAGGCTCTCATGTCATACATTACTGAAAACATCCTCGCCACGCTCTCTCTTGTCCCCTCTGGTCCTTCTGCACTGCCGCAAAAAAAAGGGATAATTCACTTAAATTCTGTCATCATTTATAAACTAAAACATGTCATTCCAAGCTAGTGTGAGTTTGTGGAACACAAAAGATGTAGTGCACTGTCTGATCGTTCCCTTTCCCCTATATAGTGCACTGTCTGGTCGTTCTCCATATCCCCTATATAGTGCGCTGTCTGATCGTCCCCTATTCCCTATATAGTGCACTGTCTGATCGTTCCCTTTCCCCTATATAGTGCGCTGTCTGATCATTCCCTATCCCCTATATAGTGCACTGTCTGATCATTCCCTATCCCCTATATAGTGCGCTGTCTGATCGTTCCCTATCCCCTATATAGTGCGCTGTCTGATTGTCCCCTATTCCCTATATAGTGCGCTGTCTGATCGTTCCCTTTCCCCTATATAGTGCACTGTCTGATCGTTCCCTTTCCCCTATATAGTGCACTGTCTGGTCGTTCTCCATATCCCCTATATAGTGCGCTGTCTGATCATTCCCTATCCCCTATATAGTGCGCTGTCTGATTGTCCCCTATTCCCTATATAGTGCACTGTCTGATCGTTCCCTTTCCCCTATATAGTGCACTGTCTGATCATTCCCTATCCCCTATATAGTGCACTGTCTGATCATTCCCTATCCCCTATATAGTGCACTGTCTGGTCGTTCCCTTTCCCCTATATAGTGCACTGTCTGGTCGTTCTCCATATCCCCTATATAGTGCGCTGTCTGATCGTTCCCTATTCCCTATATAGTGCACTGTCTGATCATTCCCTATTCCCTATATAGTGCACTGTCTGATCATTCCCTATTCCCTATATAGTGCGCTGTCTGATCATTCCCTATTCCCTATATAGTGCACTGTCTGATCGTTCCCTTTCCCCTATATAGTGCACTGTCTGATCATTCCCTATCCCCTATATAGTGCGCTGTCTGATCATTCCCTATCCCCTATATAGTGCGCTGTCTGATTGTCCCCTATTCCCTATATAGTGCACTGTCTGATCGTTCCCTTTCCCCTATATAGTGCACTGTCTGGTCGTTCTCCATATCCCCTATATAGTGCGCTGTCTGATCGTTCCCTATTCCCTATATAGTGCGCTGTCTGATCATTCCCTATTCCCTATATAGTGCACTGTCTGATCATTCCCTATTCCCTATATAGTGCACTGTCTGATCATTCCCTATTCCCTATATAGTGCACTGTCTGATCATTCCCTATTCCCTATATAGTGCGCTGTCTGATCATTCCCTATTCCCTATATAGTGCACTGTCTGATCGTTCCCTTTCCCCTATATAGTGCACTGTCTGATCATTCCCTATCCCCTATATAGTGCGCTGTCTGATCATTCCCTATCCCCTATATAGTGCTCTGTCTGGTCGTTCTCCATATCCCCTATAAGATGTGCTGTCTGATCGTTCCCTATCCCCTATATAGTGCGCTGTCTGATCGTTCCCTTTCCCCTATATAGTGCGCTGTCTGATCATTCCCTATCCCCTATGTAGTGCGCCGTCTGATCGTTCCCTATCCCCTATGTAGTGCGCTGTCTGATCATTCCCTATTCCCTATATAGTGCACTGTCTGATCATTCCCTATTCCCTATATAGTGCACTGTCTGATCATTCCCTATTCCCTATATAGTGCGCTGTCTGATCATTCCCTATTCCCTATATAGTGCACTGTCTGATCGTTCCCTTTCCCCTATATAGTGCACTGTCTGATCATTCCTTATCCCCTATATAGTGCACTGTCTGATCATTCCCTATTCCCTATATAGTGCGCTGTCTGATCATTCCCTATTCCCTATATAGTGCACTGTCTGATCATTCCCTATTCCCTATATAGTGCGCTGTCTGATCGTTCCCTTTCCCCTATATAGTGCACTGTCTGATCATTCCCTATCCCCTATATAGTGCTCTGTCTGGTCGTTCTCCATATCCCCTATAAGATGTGCTGTCTGATCGTTCCCTATCCCCTATATAGTGCGCTGTCTGATCGTTCCCTATCCCCTATATAATGCGCTGTCTGATCGTTTCCTTTCCCCTATATAGTGCGCTGTCTGATCATTCCCTATCCCCTATATAGTGCACTGTCTGATCATTCCCTATCCCCTATGTAGTGCGCTGTCTGATCATTCCCTATCCCCTATATAGTGCTCTGTCTGGTCGTTCTCCATATCCCCTATAAGATGTGCTGTCTGATCGTTCCCTATCCCCTATATAGTGCGCTGTCTGATCGTTCCCTATCCCCTATATAATGCGCTGTCTGATCGTTTCCTTTCCCCTATATAGTGCGCTGTCTGATCATTCCCTATCCCCTATATAGTGCACTGTCTGATCATTCCCTATCCCCTATGTAGTGCGCTGTCTGATCGTTCCCTATCCCCTATATAGTGCGCTGTCTGATCGTTCCCTTTCCCCTATATAGTGCGCTGTCTGATCATTCCCTATCCCCTATATAGTGCGCCGTCTGATCGTTCCTTATCCCCTATATAGTGCACCGTCTGTTTCTTTTATCTGCTGAGACATGCATTTTCTGCTGTTTGGCACTCATTCACTTTCTAAGATGAAGCAGACAGAGGAGGGAATGATGCATGATGCGTTTGTGAGTCTGCGTCTCTTATTGCGTGTATTTCTTCATGCACTGGCTGGTCTGAAGTCTTCGTCAGGTCTTGAGGACAGGGCGGTTTAACCCCGTTATCTGCTGTTGGACACCTGTATTCATTAGAGGTAATCACCTCGCTCATCCTGTGAAGCACAAAACCCTCTTAGGTTCAAAGCCAGATTAGCAGACACTTTAGTTCAGTGCTGAAGATGCTTTAGTTTGTGCTGTCAGGAGATTTAACACCTCTTCTGACATGCAGACCTGAGCTGGAGAAAACTTTACCACTCGCGTGGAGGTGCTTTATCAAAGTCTGAAATACACACTCCATACATGCTCACGGTTCATTAACATCACATTACGCAGGATTTGAACACTGCTTTATTCTATCACTGATCGGTTTGAGCGTTAGGGTTTACAGTGTAGTTTTAATAATGACATTGTCAAATTATAGAAGCTCGTTTTCGCAACAGAATAAAAATTTTTTAAAAAGTAATTGCGTTTATATCTCAGAATTCAGACTTTATAACAATTGTGTTTATATCAGAAAAAACTGTGATATAAACTTGCATGCAATTGCAAGAAAAATGTTAGAATTGTGAGATTAAAAATCGCAATTAACATCAAAAAGTCATTAACATTAAAAGTCACAATTACTTTTTCCTTTTTTTTTATTCTGTGGTGAAATCAAGCTTCCATATCAAATTCATATGAAATAGTCAAACAAAAAAGATATTGCATAAAAATAAGTTATTTTATGGATTTAAAAAAATCTATGTTGAAAATGTAATTTAGACTCAATAATTTTCTGTTTTATTTCTAAACATGTTTAATTAAATTGTGGACATTCATGTTTTGGAAATAGTATAAAAACAACATGTCTGCAAATGTACATTTTTGACATTGTGTTGCAAAAGTAAACTAGATAAAAAAGTTCGTCGAGACAAACTTTAAATTGGCTTGAGAAAGCCGGACCAGAAAGTTTGAATTCATTTTAAAATCTTAAAGTTTGAAGGTTTTCAGTTTGAAGTAGTTTGAAGATTACAGTAGTTTAATGTTTGACGGTTTTGAAGTCAATACAGTCTATCAAAAAATAGATAGATAGATTGTTAGGGTTGCTAGGGTGTTACTATGCGGTTGCTATGATCAGAATGGTTGCTATGGTGTTGCTATGTAGTTGCTAGGGTACTCAGGGTGGTACTTGGGTTGGTTGCTAGGGTGTTACTATGTGGTTGCTGGGGTACTGAGGGTGGTTGCTATGTAGTTGCTAGGGTATTGTGGGTGGTTGCTAGGATGTTGCTATGCGATTGTTAGTGTACTCTGAGTGGTTGCTAGGGTGTTACTAGGGTACTCTGGGTGTTTGCTAGGGTGTTGCTAGGGTGTTACTATGCGGTTGCTAGGGTACTCAAGGTGGTTGCTATGTGGTTGCTAGGGTACTCAGGATGGTTGCTATGGTGCTGCTTTGCGGTTGCTAGGGTACTCGGGATGTTGCTATGCGGTACTCGGTGTTGCTATACGGTTGATAGGGTACTCAGGGTGGTTGCTAGGGTGTTGCTATGCTGTTGTTAGGGTACTTGGGTGGTTGCTAGGGTAGTCGGGTGGTTGCTAATGTGTTGCTATGCGGTTGCTACAGTACTTGGGTTTGTTTCTTGGGTACTCTGGATGGTTGCTAGGATGTTGTTATGTGGTTGCTAGTACTTATTACCGCATTGCTTGGATGGATGGATGGATGGATGGATGGATGGATGGATGGATGGATGGATGGATGGATGGATAGATAGATAGATAGATAGATAGATAGATAGATAGATAGATAGATAGATAGATAGATAGATAGATAGATAGATATCCCTAAAACTACAAAATAGACTGGCATAAATTGTACAATCTGTATTTAACAGATCATCTTACAATAAAACGTTTAAGCAAATGTAAAGCGGTTCTCCTAATATTGCATTTCAGTCGCAAGTTGCCATTAGACGTTCAATAGAAGCCAATTATTGTCAGGCAAGGAAAAAACATTTTTTGTTCTGAGAACATTCAGAAATAACGTTTTCACAGCCTAATGGGAACGTTAGCAAAACGTTCTTAGGACATATTTTGTTTGCTGAGAATGAGGGCTATTTTGCTTAGAAAAGACAATGTTTTGAAGACGCATGAGTGTTTGAGATGGGACTGAACTCAAAAACAAGTTCATTAGAGAGAGAGAGAGAGAGAGAGAGAGAGATTACTACCTGCTGAATGTCTGACCTGATTCCCTGTGAGCCAGGACACATCTGGTATGGTTGTTTAATAAGACTGCTGTAAATAATGAGGATTACGGATCACTTTAGGGTGGGGCTAAAACATCATGACAACAGAGCTGTTATCCCTCATTAATCTGCCTGTATTTGTCCTGAAAACTGCGGATTAATAAACGCTGAGATGTGCGCCGGTAATCCGTCCATTGTTGGCGTCACCTTTCCTGCTGTGCGAGATGTCTCTTAATTCCAGACCCATTTGTGTTGCACTGGATTAAGAGTTTAAGTGTGTCACTTTCAGAAACATTGTTTTGTTAGATTCAGAGTGTGTGTTCTGCCCAAATTCAGCCGTGAATGTCAGCATGTCAGCCGTGGAATTTGAAGTCCAGTAGAACGACTATAGACTTGTAGAATAAAAGGTTCAATGGGGTTCTATTTAGAACTCTAGGGTTCTTCACTCACTTTAAAGAACCTTTAAGCCAAAAAGAAATGTCTTGAATGATTGCATTGGTATTTAGATTTTTTTTGTGATAAAGTATGTTTACGAGCTATTTAATTAGATTGATAGGTTGATAGGGTACTCAGGGTGGTTGCTAGGGTGTTGCTATGCTGTTGCTAGGGTACTCGGGGTGGTTGCTGTGCGGTTGCTAGGGTAGTCAGGGTGGTTGCTGTGTGGTTGCTAGGGTACTCTGGGTGGTTGCTAATGTGTTGCTATGCAGTTGCTATGGTACTTGGGTTGGTTTCTGGGGTACTCAAGGTGGTTGCTAGGGTGTTGCTACGGTAGTCAGGGTTGTTGCTATGCGGTTGTTAGGGTAGTCAGGGCGGTTGCTATGTGGTTGCTAGGGTACCCTGGGTGGTTGCTAATGTATTGCTATGCAGTTGCTACGGTACTTGGGTTGGTTTCTGGGGTACTCAGGGTGGTTGCTAGGGTAGTCAGGGTGGTTGCTATGCGGTTGCTAGGGTACTCTGGGTGGTTGCTAATGTGTTGCTATGTGGTTGCAACTTGCTAATTTGCTAACATGTTAACAATAGCATGGTATAGCACTTACTGAATGAGTAAAGCAGCGTAAAACATGTAACTTACCTGCTCTCAAACCAAGCCGCATGCGCCACTTGTGCCCATGATGGTAACTCTCCAAAAACCCATATTAACAGAAACTCTTCTAAATTAGCATTAATCACTACTAATTAATGCTTGCACCAGCGCAAAACCTCTTTTGGCGTTAAAAAACTACTGTCAGGATTTGCTAAAGAAACGCAGTGAAATGCGGTTTCAGTGAAATGCGGTGAAATACTCAGGGTGGTTGCTATAGTGTTGCTATGTTGTTGCTAGGTTACTCAAGGTGGTTGCTATGGTGTTGCTATGCGTTTGCTAGGGTAGTCGGGATGTTGCTACGGTACTTGGGTTGGTTTCTGGGGTACTCTGGGTGGTTGCTAGGGTGTTGCAATGTGGTTGCTAGTACTTATTACCGCATATGCGTATATACATTTTAAAAATGTATTCAAATTTAAAAAATTAATGAATTAAAACGAAAATCCATAAAATGATCCCATGATGGGAACCTCTATTTGAAGCGCATGACAGAAGGTTCCATATAGAAAAGCTTTGAAAAGACATTGAAAAATGAGTCATCATTTATGTTTTAATACGAGTTGGCCATCCACTTATATTTACTTTAACCGTGCACTGATACATTAAACTCCAGCGATGTTTGGCTATTAAGGCTGCAATCAAGGTTTTGGTAATAAAGAGAATAAAATAAAATGACCAGCAAAACATTAGAATCAAAAACACAACCAAATGACAGCGGTATTATTCTCTGAGAAATATGCTTTCATTTATTTAAAGACCAAGTCAAATTTAATCTTTGTCTTTGGATTAATATTACATTTACTTTTACATTTATGCATTTGGCAGACACTTTTATCCGAAGCAGCTTGTGTTGCATTCAAGCTAAACTTTTTCAATGCATGCATTCCCTGGGAATCGAACCCATGGCCTGTCAATCTCTTTTAGGAGCATTTTATTTATGAAGTAATGTTAGCGTGTAGATAAAAAGATGTTTTTTCAATTTACAGTAAATATTTCCCAGGAAATCTTTTAAATCTTTCATTTATTTCTATATAAAATAATACATATATTAGAAATAAACATTTTAGGTTACACTTTATTTTAAGGTGTCATTGTTACAGTGTAATTATATATGTAAGTACTGAGTAATATTGATTATGTACTTACTATAGGGTTAGGGTTTGGTTGAGGGTTAGTTGCATATAATTGTGAATAATTTACTGTTATTACTATGGTAAGTACATGTAACATATGTAACAAGGACACTGTAAAATAAAGTGTTACCACATTTTATTCTATTTTTCAATTAATGCATGATGTGTAAGTTAAAATAGACAGATTAGTGCTATCTGGTTGCAAGAAAAATAATATAAAAAAATCAAATCTAATACATAGTATAACCGCTAGATGGCAGCATAGGCCTATTTTTAAAAAGAGTAGATCAAACTCTTGTTGCTGAGAACAGTGTTTCAGAAATTATTTATATATATATATATATTTAGACATGATTAAAGACAGATTTTATTTTTATTGTTTAAAATGAATATTCTGGCTCAACTAACTGATAAACAGTCTCCAACTGATCCTCAATCTCACTTTATAAATGACTCTCACTCTATAGATTAAATTTGCATTAAATTTAGTATCATGACAGTATAAAAGACAAGTATTTAATTTTGGAAACAAAATGTTGTCTTTACAATGTCACGTTCTGGGCCCTCTCACACACCCGGTGCAATGTGACGCCAGGCGCGACGCGAGTGTGTTCTGCTAGTTTCAGCCCGGCGCAGTTCTCATGTTCACGTCCAGCTCCACGTTGTTTAAATATCAAATGCACTGGCGCATCTGTTCACCCATGGGCGTCTGGTCTAAACCAGGTGTGTGTTCAGGAGCATTGTTGGAGCGTTGCTATTGTGAGGAACTGAAAACGACTGCGCCATTGACCAACACACACCTGCTCTAAAGTCAATAGTGCAGTATTTTTAGTGTTATTTAAAGGGTGTGTTAGTAATATGAGCCTATAGGTGGTGCACAACACACACACACTCTGATTATTAAACACACAGGGACGCGCAGCAGCACACACACACACTCTGATTATTACACATACAGGGACGCGCAGCAGCACACACACGTTTAAATATTAAAAATAAAAGGATTCCTCTCTGGAGAAGCGTTCAGTCTCTCCTCATGTAAATAGTGAATCCGCTCATGGTGCGAGCACAACTGGCTTTTAAAGGGAAAGGGAGATGAGACTCTGATTGGTTTATTGCACGTTACGCCCAAAACACACCCATGACTCATTAAGAGACGAGGCACAAACCTTTTGGACCATGCGCCGGCACGCGGACCGTTTTTCCCATCATTAAACTAGCAAAAGTGGATTCGGACACGCCCGAAGAGAAAACCCTACGTCTATGGTATCTACCCAAATAATATATCAAAGTTGATTTACTTTCAATACATGAAATGAGTGCACTTAAGTATAATAAATCAGAAGATTTTACATGCATGTCCTTCTTCTTACATGCACCTGTTGAGAAACATCTTTTCTTTTGTACTTTCAAGGCAAACTGCTTTGTGTTGTGACAGTATTCTCTCCAGCAATCAATCTCTCAGAGTCTCAGAAACTATCAGCAGAGCGATCAACGGCGTGGCTCATGGGTTTGCAGAGCTCACGCCTCTGGCCCGAGTAGGTTGTCACTCATAATGGTGTTGTTTAATTGCTGCTCCCTCCACTGACCCGCGACAGCAGCAAGTATCTGAGGACTGATGAGCCTCTTCATTTGGCCTGTCCCGCGGGACGTCCGGCTCATTGTTCTTAACAGGGTCTGATCAACACAAAGATCACTCACCTACAGCCTTCGAGCTCACACTGATAACTCTGTAAAATAATAACAGCTTTTGCACCAAATCATTTTCGTTCAAAGTGTTATGCTAAAGTACATAATGTGAATATGCACAGATGTTTGAATTGGCCACGCCCTACAGGAAGTTGAATTGAAATGACAGGAAGAGGAATTTACTGAATTACAGATAAAAAAAAAATTAATCTCTAAGTTCAGTATGCTCAAAACAGATTTATTTGATAAAAAATACAGTAACATTAATATTGTGAAATATTATTAATATTATTTCCACGCAAATCTGAAGCAGCACAACTGATAATCATAAATGTTTGTTGAGCATCAAATCCTCATATGAGAATGATTTGTGAAGGATCATGTGACACTGAAGACTGGAGTAATGATGATAAATTCAGCTTTGATCACAGGAATAAATTACACTTCACTATATATTCACATAGAGAACAGATGATTTACACTGGAGTAATATTTCATAATTTTACTGTATTTATGATCTAATAAATGCAGCTTTGGTGAGCGTGAGAGACTACTTTCAAAAACATTAACAAATCTTACTAACCTCAAACGTTTGAATATATTATATTGAATATATCTTTATTTTATATAATCTAAACATTTCTCTAGATGGAATTTTAAGCATTGATTATTAATATCATCTAATGTTTCTGGAAATATCACATATGTTGTGTGTTTGATAAGATGTTTATAGGTATTTCAATCTGAAAAATGAAATATATTATTAAAACTACCCTAACAACAGGTATATTAATTTCTTAGAATTAGGTAAGTCTTTTTCTATAAAGGTTCTGTGTCACTAGTGGCACAAAATAGCAACAATAATGTCTGTTTTCAACCAGACAATCCAGTGCCAAACTTTTTTAAGTTACACAAAAGAAAAGAAAGAAAGCAATGGGAGAGGGGAACAGGATTGAGAAAGGACCTCGAGCAAGGACTGAAGCGCTGCTGAACCATATGTCACTGTGGCTCCAACCAAATCATCTACCAACAGCTCACTTATGCTGTCTATCCACATTATACACTGGTAACGTAAGCTGGTTTACAGTACGATTTAAAGCACTTCCATTACCACATCAGTACAGTCATTTTAGGTCTTTGTTCATGTTGTTTTTGTGATGTCACTCTTTACATTTTTTGGCACGCTACAGCCAAATTAAATACCCTCATAGTACTCTTTCAAGCTTTCTGTATGTAAAAAAAACTCTTTGCTCATCTGTGTCTTTGCATACATTACAAAACAGAACATTGTTCAACAGACAGCCGAGAAGATGATTGTGCTCGGTGTCCCTGTGGAGAGCAGATGTGAGATCACAGCCCGCGCATATGCTCCACGACCCTAATGGACATTAGATTACTGCCCATTACACAAACACTATTGATGAACGGCCAGCGGTCATCTGATCCTCCCACTGTGGGCTGTGTTTTGATCACCCGGGAAACAAAGATTTTAACCCATAAAGTCATTTTAAATGAGATCACAAGCTCATCATCGATGTGTTTAACCCTGGGTTATGATCTATGTAAACCCTGGAATAAGGCCACTTTTAACCCTGGGTTATCATCTCTGTAAACCTTTGAATAAGGCCACTTTTAACCCTGAGTTATTATCTCTGTAAACCTTGGAATAAGGCCACTTTTAACCCTGGGTTATCATCTCTGTAAACCCTGGAATAAGGCCACTTTTAACCCTGACTTATCATCTCTGTAAACCTTGGAATAAGGCCACTTTTAACCCTGAGTTATTATCTCTGTAAACCTTGGAATAAGGCCATTTTTAACCCTGGGTTACCATATATGTAAACCTTGGAATAAGGCCACTTTTAACCCTGGGTTATCATCTCTGTAAACCCTGGAATAAGGCCACATTTAACCCTGACTTATCATCTCTGTAAACCTTGGAATAAGGCCACTTTTAACCCTGAGTTATCATCTCTGTAAACCTTTGAATAAGGTCACCTTTAACCCTGGGTTATCATCTCTGTAAACCTTGGAATAAGGCCACTTTTAACCCTGAGTTATCATCTCTGTAAACCTTTGAATAAGGTCACCTTTAACCCTGGGTTATCATCTCTGTAAACCTTGGAATAAGGCCACTTTTAACCCTGGGTTATCATCTCTGTAAACCCTGGAATAAGGCCACATTTAACCCTGACTTATCATCTCTGTAAACCTTGGAATAAGGCCACTTTTAACCCTGAGTTATCATCTCTGTAAACCTTTGAATAAGGTCACCTTTAACCCTGGGTTATCATCTCTGTAAACCTTGGAATAAGGCCACTTTTAACCCTGAGTTATCATCTCTGTAAACCTTTGAATAAGGTCACCTTTAACCCTGGGTTATCATCTCTGTAAACCTTGGAATAAGGCCACTTTTAACCCTGGGTTACCATATCTGTAAACCTTGGAATAAGGCCACTTTTAACCCTGGGTTATCATCTCTGTAAACCCTGGAATAAGGCCACTTTTAACCCTGAGTTATCATCTCTGTAAACCTTGGAATAAGGCCACTTTTGACCCTGGGTTATCATCTCTGTAAACCCTGGAATAAGGCCACTTTTAACCCTGGGTTATCATCTCTGTAAACCTTTGAATAAGGCCACTTTTAACCCTGAGTTATCATCTCTGTAAACCTTTGAATAAGGCCACTTTTAACCCTGGGTTACCATCTATGTAAACCCTGGAATAAGGCCACTTTTAACCCTGGGTTATCATTTCTGTAAACCCTGGAATAAGGCCACTTTTAACCCTGAGTTATCATCTCTGTAAACCTTGGAATAAGGCCACTTTTGACCCTGGGTTATCATCTCTGTAAACCCTGGAATAAGGCCACTTTTAACCCTGAGTTATCATCTCTGTAAACCTTGGAATAAGGCCACTTTTGACCCTGGGTTATCATCTCTGTAAACCTTGGAATAAGGCCACTTTTGACCCTGGGTTATCATCTCTGTAAACCCTGGAATAAGGCCACTTTTAACCCTGGGTTATCATCTCTGTAAACCTTTGAATAAGGCCACTTTTAACCCTGAGTTATCATCTCTGTAAACCTTGGAATAAGGCCACTTTTAACCCTGGGTTATCATCTCTGTAAACCCTGGAATAAGGCCACTTTTAACCCTGAGTTATCATCTCTGTAAACCTTGGAATAAGGCCACTTTTGACCCTGGGTTATCATCTCTGTAAACCCTGGAATAAGGCCACTTTTAACCCTGGGTTATCATCTCTGTAAACCTTTGAATAAGGCCACTTTTAACCCTGAGTTATCATCTCTGTAAACCTTGGAATAAGGCCACTTTTAACCCTGGGTTACCATCTATGTAAACCCTGGAATAAGGCCACTTTTAACCCTGGGTTATCATCTCTGTAAACCTTTGAATAAGGTCACCTTTAACCCTGGGTTATCATCTCTGTAAACCTTGGAATAAGGCCACTTTTAACCCTGGGTTATCATCTCTGTAAACCTTTGAATAAGGCTACTTTTAACCCTGACTTATCATCTCTGTAAACCTTGGAATAAGGCCACTTTTAACCCTGAGTTATCATCTCTGTAAACCTTTGAATAAGGTCACCTTTAACCCTGGGTTATCATCTCTGTAAACCTTGGAATAAGGCCACTTTTAACCCTGGGTTACCATATCTGTAAACCTTGGAATAAGGCCACTTTTAACCCTGGGTTATCATCTCTGTAAACCCTGGAATAAGGCCACTTTTAACCCTGAGTTATCATCTCTGTAAACCTTGGAATAAGGCCACTTTTAACCCTAGGTTATCAACTGTGTAAACCCTGGAATAAGGCCACTTTTAACCCTGGGTTATCATCTCTGTAAACCTTTGAATAAGGCCACTTTTAACCCTGGGTTATCAACTCTGTAAACCTTTGAATAAGGCCACTTTTAACCCTGGGTTATCATCTCTGTAAACCTTTGAATAAGGTCACCTTTAATCCTGGGTTATCATCTCTGTAAACCCTGGAATAAGGCCACTTTTAACCCAGGGTTAAGACATGATTTCACATTGCAGTTCTGAAAGAGGGTCAGCTGCACTTTTAAGACAGAACAAGCAGTGATAACTTCACATTGTGGTTTGGTAATAAATTATTTTTTTGCATTGTGACATTTGTTCATGACAGTTAAGCACATTTAACCTCCTCATTCTCATTATCTCACCACAGTTTTTATGCTCATTATGGACCTTATAAATATACAAATAAGACTCACAGTTTACAGATGTACGGTGTGAATCATGAACCTGATTTCCCAGGGTTATTTACTAAAGTGTGAAGAGTATGATGTTTTAAGTGGCCCTGGATTTACAATTTCAAGTGAGAAAAGTCATCACTTTGTTATAGCAAAAATGCAAACAACATGCAAAGATTCAGTGTGAGAGTGTCCATTCATCGTGCTTGTGTGTGAATCCGTTTGACCAGTCTTAGTGAGAGATGACAGCTTGTGCCTCCGTCAAGCCTTTGGGAAAAAGACTTGTCACGATTCTAAAGGGTTTTTGTTCTCTCTCCCTGTGCTCAAATCTCCCTCTTTATGTGGAAACCACTAACAGGTCTCGGATCAGTGATCCTGAAAAGAGCGCAGGAGCAACTGCCATGTTTGCACTGTGAGCAGGCGCTGTTTGATACGCCGTGTTATACAATTTATTTTTAACATCTGAATGAAGGTTTTGTTCTCCGAACTGAATGGGAACTGTTGCCCAAAGGTGGCTGGTGTGAAGTCTGAATTTACATTTTTCGTTCCAGTCGACATGATGTGAACCAACAACAGAAATAGATGCTTTTTGTATGATATCTAAGTTTTAAATTCAGCACTTTATGGATATGTTCAATGCCATAGTTCTTCAGTACTGTTTAAAAAGCCTCCCAGCCAAAGGCTCTCTGACCCACACTGTAAAAAATGATCGTGATTTTAACGGTAAAAGACTGTAAAAATGCTACGGTGCAAAACAGTTAATTGGTTAACAGAAAGTTTCCGTACTATATACAGTAAATAACTAAAATACCGTACAGTAAAATACCGTTACATTTACAGTTTTTGGAAGTGGAAAAGAACAAGTCATTGTGTAATTTACAGTGAAAAACCGTAAATTGACATTCCCAGAATTCCCTGCGTGACACTTCACATTTTATGTATTTTCGTTAAAATAACTATGCTTCTTCTTAGTTATTTCTAATCAGTTATGTACATTAGGGTTTAATGTTGTTAAATTAATGTTTATGTCATGTGTGTTACCGTGATGGTGTTTAGTGTTTGTGTGAATGACACTGTGCGCCTTCTATATATGAGCATTGTCCTCCTAAAAGCTTTGATTCATCATGTGACTCTCATCTCCACTGTGATTGGTGGTTGTCAGCATATATCAAAGGTACATAACAGATATTAGTATTTCAATAGGTTGGTAATTTAACATTATTTCAGTTAATGAAATATGTTTTTATACTGTAAATTTAACTTAAATCTGTAAAACCTAAAATGTTGCTACCGTATTTTTTACGGTAAATTTCTGGCAACCACAGCTGCCAGTTTTTTACCGTAAATTTAACGAAAAATTTTTACAGTGTACACGTAATTATTACAATATAAACCTTTAAATTATACGGTTTTGAACTGTAAAATAGACAGTAAACTAAGTGCTGTCCTGTAAAACCTAAAATGTTGCTGCCGTATTTTTTACGGTAAAGTTCTGGCAACCACAGCTGCCGTTTTTTTTTACCGTAAATTTTACGCGATTTTTTTTTTACAGTGCATCTCTTTTGGACAAACCTAAACTATTGTTTTTGGTGTGACATTCAAGTGGCTTTGACATGTATGTGTGTGTTATGGTTGTGATTGCATTATTTGGCTATTTTGTTTCCCTATTGGACCATTATATATGGATTGATTATTGTTAAGGCTTTGGAAGTTGGATACTGTTCCTCAGTTTAAGACCTGGTTGCACATGGAGTGAATCCCTTATAGAGTTATGAGTAAGCTAGATCAATTTCATATTTGGCAACCATTTCTGAATCATCTTGCCCAGTCTAAGGTCAACTCTGACCGGCAATGTAATCCATACTATCCTGCCTGCCCTTTGATTCACCACTAAAACTGTGTGTACACCCTGGGTGTTGTATCATGTCCATAAACACTTCTGCGCTTATTTTGTCTTAGACATCATAGGAAGGTTTGCTCCTAGGAGACACTATACAATGTGATTATCCATATAGTGTCATATATGCACCCCATAGCCTGCTACTGGACCAATATACCAGGTAATAAGAACATAGTCCCAAATCCCATCCTGTGTTTTGTTCATCTAGATGTCAGAGAGAACCATTTTAAGGATTTATGTCTAGTTCTACTATAATGTAATGTTTTCGGGCTTGAAAACATGTGATGAGTTCATTACCTGGTCTGTGACGGCTTTGGTCCATCGGTTAATGGCACTTTTAATCTTTACCAGGGGAATCATAAATTTCTGCCCGTAGTTTTGCTGGGGTTTTCACTCTGTGTGGAATGACTCTCTCCATATGGATCACGACTCTTCAGGGGAAAGACACAACATTTAATGTCAGTAAAAGGCATATAGGGTTACCTTATACTTTCACATTTAATCATTTAGAAGCCGCTTTTATCCAAAGTGTATAAAAATCATACAGATAAAAACAATTTATCGGTTTAGAGTCAAAAATATTAGCATTACTCAAGATTAAGCAAGAGTACTAAAACAGCTAGAACAAAAGTTTATGAAAAAGTAGAGGAAAAAAAAATGTATTAATAAAAAGTGCTTGTTTAGTCCACAAGACCGTAGGGTGTCCCATTTGTCATTTTAGGTTTCAGAAGGGTTCTAACCGACAGTCAAAGCCACATTACGTCAAGAAAGTGTGGAAGATCTCAAGGGCTTAGGGGTCCATTTGGGACTGGGCCTGATTGACTTTATGAGTGAGCCATTGAATCATTCACTCATCAGATTTGTTCAAAACAATGATTCGTTTAAGGATGAAACAAGTGACTGACTGTGTCCAAAATCGCCCCCTATACCCTTAAATAGGGCACTATTTGAGGGGACAGACATTTGTAGTGGTGTCCGAAACCGTAGTGGACATTATCGAGTGCACTCATTCAATCCCACAATGCACTGCAATAACGAGTGTACAACCGATGTACGCTCAACGGCTAGAAAATACCCATAATGCACTGAGAGAGTCACGCCGAGCATTGAATGAAGACCAGAAGATTGCGCCCACAGATGAATCATCCATTCATTTTACAAACCGATGGTCCAATGTGGCTACAGCATAATATCATACAGGTATAAATTCCTTTTTAATTTATTAAATTGCTTGATTAAGGTTTATACATGCTAGTTCCATGGCAGAGTTCAAAATAAATCTTTTACTACTGAAGCTGCCAGTTTGCTACGTTTTAAATGATTATTAAACAGCGAACAGAAACTATGGAAAAGCGGCAGCCCAAATTCATTTCTACTCATTTTCATTCACTCCTTCAAGTGGACTATATTAGTGGACTAATGTAGGGAATAGTGAATGAGGGTATAGGGTGTGATTTCAAACACAGCAACTGACTTTATGAGTGAGTCATTGAATCATTCACTCATCCAAACACTGATTCATTCAGAAATCAGACTCTGCTACTGTTTGTTGCCCAAAGTCTCTTTAAGGCAAGTCATTTCACTCGACGGCCATCTTTGAAACGCAGCTCTTTCAGTCATGCAATTGCAGCTCCTATCACTGTGATTGGGGAAACATCAAATTATCCAAAGCTGTTCACCAAGCTTATGATTAAATTTCATATGTGACTCTACAGCACAAAACCAGTCATGCGTCTCAAGGGTATATTTGTGGCAATAGCCAACAATACATTGTATGAGTCAAAATTATCCATTTTTCTTTTATGCCAAAAATCATTAGAATATTAAGATCATGTTCCATGAAGATATTTTGTAAATTGCTGCATTTTTCAGCCAATGGCGTTACCAATCAGCGATTGGCTCTTTTATTTAAAGGGCGGGACTTATTCCGCCATATTCATAGTAATATGAATGCACATCTTTGCATATCTAAAGTCTTTGTCGGAGACACGGTTGTTTTTTCCATTGGATTCGTTTAGAGCAAATACAGACGAAGCGACGGGCAATACTGGAACTGCGTCTCCAACGGCTGGTGTTGCTGTAGCCACACAGGGGTTTATTTTCAGACGACATGCGTCTTACATCTGGCTTGAAGGGAAGCAATGAAATACAATTTCTAATAAAAGTAATGCATTTCTATATGCATTAGATCAACACTGCGCCATGATTTTTCATTTGTGCCTGGAAAACAGTCAAATTAGGTTGAAGATGTGGGTCTTGTAATCATTTCGAGAAACAATAACCCATTATTTTTCCTCACTAAAGAAGATGTCAGATGAGCAGCCCGGCGCCCTTTGAACTGTGCATCATAAAGTGGTTTTCCAGCCTTCTGGGTCAATAAATGCACAGGTTTGAAGGAGCAACTGCGTTCATAAGAGACCAGCGGGTCACGCAGGGGTCGCACAGACAATCATTCTTTATGAAGTCCATCACACCGCCCAACACGCGCCGCGTGTCCCTGTGGGTGCGAAAATAAAGCTCTCCATCATTCCCTAAATCGTATAAGGAATTCCATGATCAAACTATCATGGAAATTCGATTTCGACCAAGCACTAGCCGTGTGTGATGAAAGGTGCGCTTGTCGACGCTCCTGGTGGCAATAATCAGAAATATAAAAGCAAGCCAAGAAAACGCAACTGTGCTGTCCAACTGCGTGCATTGGATTATAAGAGCGCCGTTTTCCCTGGATTATTCCATAAAGCCTTTACAGCTCCAGCTCATATCCGAAGCCTGTGTTTTATTAGCTGCTCCTCCCTTTGCACATTACCACAGCAATTTAATTTCAGCTCGGGCGGAATGATCTGCCAGCGCCGCAACATTCCAGGAGCCAAATCTGTTTTTATGGCCCTAAACGGCACAGACCTAATGACCCCGTCTAATTACAAAGAGTCAATATTGTTACGTTCTAATCTTACTCCAATCACAAGAAGCTGAGCAATCGCTCACAGGCCTGAATTCAGCTCCATAAACAATGCCAGGACTAGAGGTGGTTTCTAGTTCTATAATGACTTTAGTTTGTGGGAATTAAAATGTTCTAAAATAAATGCTTTATGATATGATAAAAAAAAAAAAAAAATCTCTGTTTAACCCCAAAGTTAAACATCCAGTGTGATTTGAGAACGGCAGCCTCATACAGACCTGATGGATGATGAGCGGAGCAGTCGATAGGAGAGGAACGGGGACTTTATTAACGTCTCCAATTAGACATGAGATCAATATTACTGTGGCATCCTGCCGATGAAGGGATCATCTGACAAACACACGCTCACCTGACAGAATCAACACAACCACGCAGAGACGGCAACGCTTTGTGTTTACAGGAAATCCCACTTTGCATGTGGAATACCTCATAAAAATGATACGGGACCGCAGGGAATGTGCTTTAAAGTCAAGTCACATTTATTTCTATAGCGCTTTATACAGTACAGATCGATTCAAAGCAGCTTCACAGAGATACACTAAAGTGAACGAGAATTTCAGCACACTGTAAACCCGAAGAAGTTGGCGAAACTCTTAGAAAACTCTAAAAATTGAGGCAATCGGTTACATCAATTTTTTTAAGTTAAGAAATGTAAAGTTTAAGCAAGCAGAACTTCCAGATTTTTATTTTGTACTCATACATTTTAATTTCTCTTATCTTCAAATATTTGAGTAAGCTAATTCATATATTTAATTTAAAATTGCTCAATCCATCTGCCCTTCTATCCCTCAATCCATCCATCCGTCCGTCCATCCATCCATCATCCGTCTGTCCGGCCGTCCGTCCATCCGTCCATCCATTCATCTATCCATCTATTGTTCATCCATCCATCCATCCGTCTGTCCATCCATCTGTCCATCCATACATCCATCCATCTGTCCATCCATCTGTACATCCATCCATCCGTCCATCCATCCATCCGTCTGTCCATCCATCTGTCCATCCATACATCCATCCATCTGTCCATCCATCTATCCATCCATCCGTCCATCCATCCATCTGTCCATCCATCTGTACATCCATCCATCCATCCATCCATCTGTACATCCATCCATCTATCCATCTATCCATCCATCCGTCCATCCATCCATCTGTCCGTCTGTCCATCCATCTGTACATCCATCCATCTATCCATCCTTCCATCCATCCATCTGTCCATCCATCCATCCATCCATCTGTCCATCCATCCATCCATCCATCCATCTATCCATCCATCCATCCATCCATCCGTCCATCTGTCCATCCATTCATCTGTACATCCATCCATCTATCCATCCATCCATCCATCTGTACATCCATCCATCTATCCATCCATCCGTCCATCCATCCATCTGTCCGTCTGTCCATCATCTGTACATCCATCCATCTATCCATCCATCCATCTGTCCATCCATCCATCCATCTGTCCATCCATCCATCTGTACATCCATCCATCTATCCATCCATCCATCTGTACATCCATCCATCCATCCATCTGTCCGTCTGTCCATCCATCTGTCCATCCATCCATCCATCCATCTATCCATCCATCCATCCATCTGTACATCCATCCATCCATCCGTCCATCCATCCATCCATCCATCCATCCATCCATCTGTACATCCATCCATCCATCCATCCATCTGTCCATCCATCCATCCGTCCATCCATCCATCCATCCATCCATCCATCCATCCATCAATCCATCCATCTGTCCATCTGTCCTTCCATCCATGGAAATTTGGCTAGCTTTAACTAGCTAATTCAATAAATGCTACCTTGCTAATTGGTAACACAATGCTTTGATAGCATTAGCATATCATAGCACTTGCTGAATGAGTACAGCAATACATTTAACACACTGTATATCTGTTCTCAAACCTCCACTCGATGGAAACCCAACATAACAGAAGCTCTTAAACTAACATAGCAAAGCATTAAACACTACTAAATCTCCCACTTAACATTAATCTTGCACAAAAAAACATTATATAACACTTCATTTTAGCATTTACTCTCCCTTTTGAGTGTCATAGCAAAGCATGCTGGGAAATATAAATCAAAGCCCAGTTTCAGTTAAATTTAAGTTTGTCTAAATTAAAAGAAACAAGTTCATAAAACTCAAAACAATGAAACAATTCAGATTACTGAAAATGTGTCGGGTTTGAGAACTCAAAAGAAAAAGAAAGTTATAAATTCTCATAAAAGTTAATTTGATTGAACTAATGTCTTTAATTTGAGCGTTAGGGTTTACAGAAGACAATAGTGTCAGTGCAGTCGTAATCAATAATATTTTTATAAAAATAAAAAAACATTTAATCCAGATCATTCCAGACCTTTTTTTCTGCAAAAGCGGATATTTTAGAGTTTTTGTCCATAAGTCATTGGGGTCCAAAACAACACTGGATATTTTTAAAAATATCTTCTTTTGGTGAGTAAATGATTATTTTTGGCTGAACTGCACAACACTGTCTTGTCTTCGTGCATCTTGAAGCTTGTATGCGGTGTGTGTTTTTAATCTGGTATCATTCTGTTTTCAGCCGCAGACGAACAGCATAAAACAAAAATCCCTCCATTTCTGCAGCCTCCTCTCTTGACCTGTCTGTCATGATCACAATCGGATTCAGTGCGTCTTGGATTAATGGAGTGAAACACAAAAGCAAATCTCTTTTAACACACTATCAGTGGATTTACAGAGGATATCCTGAAGTCCATGTCATGTGAGACCGGCCTGTGTGTGCACGTGCCTCAGAAACACAAAGCATTTCAAGTGTTTGCTGACCTCATGCTTCAGTCATTTAAATAACATCCATCCATCATCCATCCATCCGTCCATCCATCCATCCATCCATCCATCCATCCATCCATCCATCAATCCGTCTGTCTGTCTGTCCATCCGTCCATCCAACCATCTGTCCATCCATCCATCCTTCCATCCATCCATCTGTCCATCCATCCATCCTTCCATCCATCCATCTGTCTGTCCATCCATCTGTTTATCCATCCATCCTTCCATCCGTCCATCCGTCCATCCAACCATCTGTCCATCCATCCATCCTTCCATCCATCCGTCCATCCAATCATCTGTCCATCCATCCATCCTTCCATCCATCCATCCATCTGTCTGTTCATCCGTCCATCCATCCATCCTTCCATCCATCCATCCATCTGTCTGTCTGTCCATCCGTCCATCCATCATCCATCTGTCCATCCATCCATCCATCATCCATCCATCTGTCTGTCTGTCTATCCATCCATCCGTCCATCCATCCATTCAACCATCCTTCCATCTGTCTGTCCATCCATCTGTCCGTCCGTCCATCCATCATCCATCATCCGCCCATCCATCATCCATCATCCGTCCATCCGCCCATCCATCATCCATCCGTCCGTCCATCCTTCCATCCACCATCCATCCATCCATCTGTCTGTCTGTCTATCCATCTGTCCATCCATCCATCCATCCATCCAACCATCTGTCCATCCATCCTTCCATCTGTCTGTCCATCCATCCATCCATCCATCCATCCATCCATCTGTCTGTCTGTCTATCCATCCGTCCATCCATCATCCATCCGTCCATCCATCATCCATCTGTCCATCCATCCATCCATCATCCATCCATCCATCCATCCATCCATCTGTCTGTCTGTCTATCCATCCGTCCATCCATCCATCATCCATCCGTCCATCCATCATCCATCTGTCCATCCATCCATCCATCATCCATCCATCCATCCATCTGTCTGTCTGTCTATCCATCCGTCCATCCATCATCCATCCGTCCATCCATCATCCATCCATCCGTCCGTCCATCCTTCCATCCATCATCCATCCGTCCGTCCATCCTTCCATCCATCATCCATCCATCCATCCATCTGTATGTCTGTCTATCCATCTGTCCATCCATCCATCCATCCAACCATCTGTCCATCCATCATCCATCCGTCCGTCCATCCTTCCATCCATCCATCCATCTGTCTGTCTGTCTATCCATCTGTCCATCCATCCATCCATCCATCCATCCGTCCATCCGTCCATCCATCATCCATCCGTCCGTCCATCCTTCCATCCATCCATCATCCATCCATCCATCCATCTGTCTGTCTGTCTATCCATCTGTCCATCCATCCATCCATCCAACCATCTGTCCATCCATCCTTCCATCTGTCTGTCCATCCATCCGTCCATCCATCATCCATCCATCCATCCATCCATCTGTCTGTCTGTCTATCCATCCGTCCATCCATCCATCCATCTGTCCATCCATCATCCATCTGTCCATCCATCATCCATCTGTCCATCCATCCATCCATCATCCATCCGTCCGTCCATCCATCCTTCCATCCATCATCCATCTGTCTGTCTGTCCATCCATCCTTCCATCCATCATCCATCATCCATCCGTCCATCCATCATCCATCCATCTGTCTGTCTGTCTATCCATCCGTCCATCCATCATCCATCCTTCCATCCATCATCCAGCATCCATCCGTCCATCCATCATCCATCCATCTGTCTGTCTGTCTATCCATCCGTCCATCCATCATCCATCTGTCCATCCATCCATCCATCCATCCATCATCCATCCATCCATCCATCCATCTGTCTGTCTGTCCATCCATCCTTCCATCCATCATCCATCATCCATCCGTCCATCCATCCATCTTGTTTGCTGCAAACTCAAGCTTCAGTCATTTAGACAAAAATTGTGTTCGGTTTTTTTTTTTTAGACAAAATAATAACTATTACAATTTCATAAAATTAATTAATCCACCTATTTGTCTCTCTGTTGTTATTTTTATTTTCATTTTTTTGTATATTTAAAAAGTTAAAATTGTGTTTTGTCTCAATCTTAAATCAGTGATTTCAAAGCAAAGGCATTAAAATTCATGATAACGGCTCCTTTTTTATTAGAGATTGTAACGTTTAATTTCATATTATTTTGTTGCTGAAATGAAAGACTGGATGCAGGCAGCAGATTCCCTTCCTTCAGTGCTTTATCTTTCTGCCATGTGTGTAATAATGTCTGCCCATTAGTGTAATTAATGCCGCTAATTAGTGGAGCATCATTAATACAAGTCTAATGCCAAACTGCACGAGCAGCAAAGACTTAATTTACAGCATCTGCTGTCAGATGAGATCTTCAGTCTAGTACAGACGCATGATGTACACATGCGTTCATCAATCTGTGTTCATCTGTCAGTGAATACATTAATCACACAACCACAGTCTCACAACGTCACAGACTTTCCTCGGAAATGAAAAATGAAATGCGGTAAAGCCTTTCTCATCCAGCCAAGTATTCTTTAAAGTAAGAGATTAATTCAAACTCCCTCCTCAAGATTAAACTCTAATCTGGGAAGAACAATCCTGCGGGATGCGTTCGTCTCCATCCGTCATACGAGACAAGCACAGAAGAAACTCCAGCTGTAATGAAACACAAGGACATCCATCGAGAGAATCATGTGTGTGTTCATTCGGTGTGTGAGGCAGGTGTGCAATCAGAGGCTGCGCTGGATTTAAAGAGCTGAAATTGGCCTCCACTGCGACGGATTCATTAGAACGGCCCGTAAATCAACGAGCTGTCAATAAATCTAGCCTTTAAATATTAATAAGAGGCTCCTTTCTTCATACACGATTGAACACATCCCCCATTCAGCGGAAGCTCCTGTTTCACTCGTTTCTGCACGTCCGTGTCGTCTCGCGCTCACTCCATCACATACTCAGCGTTTTTTTAGTAGGCCATTTACCAAAATCATCAGGACAGAGTGACACCCGATATGGAAAAGCATTGAGTTGTGTTTAATCGCCTATCGCTCAAAAATACTGATGTTCTGTGTTGAGACCAAATGCAAAATACTGTGCAATGAAACGCTTTTGAATAAAACATTATTTTGCTTTATATACCACTGGGTTTCCTCAAGATACTGTTCAGAAATTACAATATTTTATTTATTTTTTTATGCATCCATCCATCTGTCCATTCATCCATCCATCTGTCCATCCATCTGTCCATCCATCCATCCATCCATCCATCCATCCATCCATCCATCTGTCCATTCATCCATCCATCTGTCCATCCATCCATCCATCCATCCATCCATCCATCTGTCCATTCATCCATCCATCTGTCCATCCATCCATCCATCCATCCATCCATCCATTCATCCATCCATCCATCCATCCGTCCATCCATCCATCTGTCCATCCATCCATCCATCCGTCCATCCTTCCATCCGTCCATCTGTCCATCTATCCATCCATCCATCCGTCCATTCATCCGTCCATCCGTCCATCTGTCCATCTATCCATCCATCCATTCGTCTGTCCATCCATCCGTCCATCCATCTATCCTTCCATCCGTCCATCTGTCCATCTATCCATCCATCCATTCGTCTGTCCATCCATCCATCCATCCATTCGTCTGTCCATCCATCCGTCCATCCATCTATCCTTCCATCCGTCCGTCCATCCATCCATCCATCTGTCCATCCTTCCATCTGTCCATCTATCCATCCATCCATCCATCCGTCCATCCATCCATCCGTCTGTCCATCCGTCTGTCCATCCATCCGTCCATCCTTCCATCAGTCCATCTATCCATCCTTCCATCTGTCCATCTGTCCATCTATCCATCCGTCCGTCCATCCTTCCATCTGTCCATCTATCCATCCATCCGTCCGTCCGTCCATTCGTCCGTCCATCCATCCATCCATCCATCCGCCCATCCATCCATCCATCCATCCATCTGTCCGTCCATCCATCCATCCATCCATCCATCCATCTGTCCGTCCATCCATCCATCCATCCATCCATCCATCCGTCCATCCATCCATCCATCCATCCATCCGTCCATCCATCCATCCATCCATCCATCCATCCATCCATCCGTCTGTCCATCCAGACTCTGGAGTTTTTTCTCTGAGCTGAATGTTAATGTTCTCATTGAAGGTGCTGGTGAATTACCATGATTCATTCAGCTGTCAGTTTGCAGTCGGTATGAATACGGGGTCAAATCCCTGTGGGGTGAGTGACCTGTCGGATAAAGATTCGCAGAGGCCAGCTGGACATTAACGTGGTGTCAAGGACCCTTGTCATCGTGGAATTTACATAACAACATAACAGAGTGTATTCATTAGAGCCGCGCGGCGTGTGAGTGACGTGTGTGCTGTCAGGCGTCTGACCTCAGTGAGGAGACGGTGTTTCTCCATGATGCAGGATTACAACGCTGCGGCTCAGCTGTACGTTACTCATCTCTAACAATGTGCTCGCGCAGTCACTGTAGAAACACAGAAACACACACTGAAACACTCACTGAAACACTCACACACTCACTGAAACACACACTGAAACACTCACACACTCACTGAAACACACACTGAAACACTCACTGAAACACACACTGAAACACACACTGAAACACTCACTGAAACACTCACTGAAACACACACTGAAACACTCACACACTCACTGAAACACACACTGAAACACTCACACACTCACTGAAACACTCACTGAAACACACACTGAAACACTCACACACTCACTGAAACACACTGAAACACTCACTGAAACACTCACTGAAACACACACACACTCACTGAAACACTCACTGAAACACACACTGAAACACACTGAAACACTCACTGAAACACACTGAAACACTCACACACTCACTGAAACACTCACTGAAACACACACTGAAACACTCACACACTCACTGAAACACACACTGAAACACTCACACACTCACTGAAACACACACACACTCACTGAAACACTCACTGAAACACACACTGAAACACACTGAAACACACACTGAAACACTCACACACTCACTGAAACACTCACTGAAACACTCACTGAAACACACACACACTCACTGAAACACTCACTGAAACACACACTGAAACACTCACACACTCACTGAAACACACACTGAAACACTCACTGAAACACACACTGAAACACTCACACACTCACTGAAACACTCACTGAAACACACACTGAAACACTCACACACTCACTGAAACACTCACTGAAACACACACTGAAACACTCACACACTCACTGAAACACACTGAAACACTCACTGAAACACACACACACTCACTGAAACACTCACTGAAACACACACTGAAACACTCACACACTCACTGAAACACACACTGAAACACTCACTGAAACACACACTGAAACACACACACACTCACTGAAACACACACTGAAACACTCACACACTCACTGAAACACTCACTGAAACACTCACACACTCACTGAAACACACTGAAACACTCACTGAAACACACACACACTCACTGAAACACTCACTGAAACACACACTGAAACACACTGAAACACACACACACTCACTGAAACACACACTGAAACACCCACTGAAACACACACTGAAACACACTGAAACACACACACACTCACTGAAACACACACTGAAACACACTGAAACACTCACTGAAACACTCACTGAAACACACTGAAACACACACACACTCACTGAAACACACACTGAAACACACTGAAACACTCACTGAAACACACACTGAAACACTCACTGAAACACACACACACACTCACTGAAACACACTGAAACACACTGAAACACTCACTGAAACACACACTGAAACACTCACTGAAACACACACTGAAACACACACTGAAACACTCACTGAAACACACACACACACTCACTGAAACACACTGAAACACTCACTGAAACACACACTGAAACACACACTGAAACACTCACTGAAACACACACACACACTCACTGAAACACACACTGAAACACACACTGAAACACACACTGAAACACTCACTGAAACACTCACTGAAACACACACTGAAACACTCACACACTCACTGAAACACACACTGAAACACTCACACACTCACTGAAACACTCACTGAAACACACACTGAAACACTCACACACTCACTGAAACACACTGAAACACTCACTGAAACACTCACTGAAACACACACACACTCACTGAAACACTCACTGAAACACACACTGAAACACACTGAAACACTCACTGAAACACACACTGAAACACTCACACACTCACTGAAACACTCACTGAAACACACACTGAAACACTCACACACTCACTGAAACACACACTGAAACACTCACACACTCACTGAAACACACACACACTCACTGAAACACTCACTGAAACACACACTGAAACACACTGAAACACACACTGAAACACTCACACACTCACTGAAACACTCACTGAAACACTCACTGAAACACACACACACTCACTGAAACACTCACTGAAACACTCACTGAAACACACACTGAAACACTCACACACTCACTGAAACACTCACTGAAACACACACTGAAACACTCACACACTCACTGAAACACACACTGAAACACTCACACACTCACTGAAACACACACACACTCACTGAAACACTCACTGAAACACACACTGAAACACTCACACACTCACTGAAACACACTGAAACACTCACTGAAACACACACACACTCACTGAAACACTCACTGAAACACACACTGAAACACACTGAAACACACACACACTCACTGAAACACACACTGAAACACCCACTGAAACACACACTGAAACACACTGAAACACACACACACTCACTGAAACACACACTGAAACACACTGAAACACTCACTGAAACACTCACTGAAACACACTGAAACACACACACACTCACTGAAACACACACTGAAACACACTGAAACACTCACTGAAACACACACTGAAACACTCACTGAAACACACACACACACTCACTGAAACACACTGAAACACACTGAAACACTCACTGAAACACACACTGAAACACTCACTGAAACACACACTGAAACACACACTGAAACACTCACTGAAACACACACACACACTCACTGAAACACACTGAAACACTCACTGAAACACACACTGAAACACTCACTGAAACACACACTGAAACACACACTGAAACACTCACTGAAACACACACACACACTCACTGAAACACTCACTGAAACACACACACACACACACACACTGAAACACACACACACTCACTGAAACACACACACAAACTCACTGAAACACACACACAAACACTCACTGAAACACACACTGAAACACACACACACTCACTGAAACACACACACACACTCACTGAAACACACACACAAACACTCACTGAAACACTCACTGAAACACACACACACACACACACTCACTGAAACACACTGAAACACACACACACACTGAAACACTCACTGAAACACTCACTGAAACACACATTGAAACACTCACTGAAACACTCACTGAAACACACACTGATACACACACTGAAACACACACACACTCACTGAAACACTCACTGAAACACACACACACTCACTGAAACACACACACACTCACTGAAACACACACTGAAACACACACACACACACACACACACAGAAACGCTCATCATCATCAGTAACCGCTCACTCAACCAGCACTCCACAAACGCACGAAGTCAATGAACAACACACGTTATAAGAACGTTTCACTAATGTTCATATTAAGCTATTGACGTGTTATTTTTCTGAACGTTCAAAACATGCCGTTTTTTAAATGCTTGGTTATATGAACATTAAGGGAACATTCCGTCATTCTTCAAACATTACAGGAACGTTACTTTAGTTCGATGTTCGTCTAACGTTTTTTAAATGTTGCTGCTTGTTTCAGAACGTTCAGAGAAGATTCTAAAGTAACGTTCCCATAATGTTCACATAACCAAGAAAAAACATTTTTAAACATTTAAAAAACTGCACATTTCAGAGAACATTCAGAAATATCGTTTTCATATTTAAAGCAAGTTGTCACCGTGAATATTTGCCAGGATGGTTTTATGTTTGAAAGGTAATTTTGTCTACCAGAAAGCATTTGGATATTTGCGCCGTTATTTCTCAGAACAAGATAGACACGCTCACTCATACTGACCTTCTGTGACAACATGCCCCAACAGCACTGCATGCTCTCTGTACTGTACACGGGGAAAGATGTCCATTAAATGCACTAATAAAGGCTTCTCGGCTACATTTAAACAAATCAGTTTGAAACAAAAAAATAGTTCACAAAATTGCAAATAAAGTCATGATATAATTATGTGTGTGTGTGTGTGTGTGTGTGTGTGTGAGAGAGAGAGAGAGAGAGAGAGAGAGAGAGAGAGAGAGAGAGAGAGAGAGAGAGAGAGTGAGTGAGTGCGTGCGTGAGTGTGTGTGTGTGAGAGAGAGAGAGAGAGAGAGAGTGAGTGTGTGTGTGCGTGTGTGCGTACGTGAGTGTGTGTGTGTGTGTGTGTGTGTGAGAGAGAGAGAGAGAGAGAGAGAGAGAGAGAGAAAGTGTGTGAGTGCGTGCGTGCGTAAGTGTGTGTGTGAGAGAGTATGTGCGTGCGTGCGTGAGTGTGTGTGTGTGTGTGTGCGAGAGAGAGAGAGAGTGTGTGAGTGCGTGCGTGTGTGAGTGCGTAAGTGTGTGCGTGAGTGTGTGTGTGAGAAAGAGAGAGAGAGAGATTAAGAGTGTGTGTGTGTGTGTGCGTGCGTGCGTAAGTGTGTGTGTGAGAGTGTGCGTGGGTGCGTGTGTGTGTGTGTGTGTGTGTGTGTGTGTGAGAGAGAGAGAGAGAGAGTGTGAGTGCGTGCGTGCGTGAGTGCGTAAGTGTGTGTGTGTGAGAGAGAGAGAGAGAGAGAGAGAGAGAGAGAGAGAGAGTGTGTGTGTGCGTGCGTGCGTGTGTGTGTGAGAGAGTGTGTGTGTGTGTGCGTGCGTGCGTGTGTGTGTGTGAAAGAGAGTGAGTGAGTGCGTGCGTGAGTGTGTGTGTGTGTGTGTGTGAGAGAGTGTGTGTGTGTGTGTGCGTGTGTGCGTGCGTGCGTGTGTGTGTGTGAAAGAGAGTGAGTGAGTGCGTGCGTGAGTGTGTGTGTGTGTGTGAGAGAGTGAGTGTGAGTGCGTGCGTGAGTGCGTAAGTGTGTGTGTGTGCGTGTGTGCGTGCGTGCGTGAGTGTGTGTGTGTGTGAGTGAGTGCGTGTGAGTGTGTGTGTGTGTGCGTGTGTGTGTGAGAGAGTGTGTGCGTGTGTGTGTGTGTGTGTGTGTGAGTGTGTGCGTGCGTGTGTGTGTGTGTGTGTGTGTGTGTGTGTGTGTGTGTGTGTGTGTGTGTGTGTGTGTGTGTGTGTAACAGTGAATCACAGCTCCTCACGAGTCTCTGTATGTTCATCAGTGTGTGTGTGTGAGAGAGTGTGTGCGTGTGTGTGTGTGTGTGCCAGTGAATCACAGCTCCTCACGAGTCTCTGTATGTTCATCAGTGTGTGTTTGGCTTGTGGTGACTGCCCTCTTCAGGTGCAGCAGTGCTGGTGTTTCCTCAGATGGCCTGTAGGTGCTGATAGTGAGCCCTTCATAGTGTGCAGGTGATAGTGTAGGGGGGTTCAGCTCGATTGGGACAGTTTTTGCCACTGAGATGAATGGAGAGTGTCTTGATTTCCCTTGATTAAGTCAAATGCACAAGGATTTATATTATATAATTTTAAGGTTGGTATTACATTAAAACTTTGTTTAAAGCATTGAAGTTGAGTTGTTATCTATAGAATAGCACTGAAATAATGTCTTGAGCTGATAACGACATTTCAAAGGAGTCGAGATGTATTGTTTCAATCTGTATTTCGATCACAGAAGAATGTTGCATTAAATGCCCAGACAAAAAGCATCTCATTCCTAAACACATCTAAAAATATAAGATTTTTAAAGCAAGACACTGTGTGTTTTCATGCACTGGTCAGTTCCATAGTTGAAATTTAACATCCAAAATGCACATTATTGCACTTCAATCTCCACTTCGGCAGCTTCACACACACCAAACTGTATAGTTTTATTCTTATCTATATTCTGAAGGTTTGTTCACACATCATTCATGGAGAAAATGCAGTTTTTAATGTATGTTTTGATTTATGCAGTGATAAAAAAGAGATATATGTTGACAAAGAATTATGAACGTTCAGATTTCTGTTCTGGAAATGTATGCAAGAGTGCATATTTAATTAGATACAGCCTCATTTGCATATTTAAATATAACACTTGTAATACAGGACCGTTGTCTGTGTTGAATGACCTGTGATCTGTTATTTAAATCTTATTGAGCTGCAGTGCCTTGCTTTCTTTATTCTCACATGAGAAGATCATCATCAGTGTTTCACGGACTCTCGGTCTACTTGAGCTGCTCGGCCATGGCTCCGTCCTTCACGCCCGCGGCCACCACAGCGAAGAAGCAGCTGGGCAGCAGCGAGCGGATGTAGAGGGCGAGCCACGGGACGGGGTGAGCGAGCAACACCTCGCGGTTCTGCCTGTTCACCGTCCTCACGATCTCATGGGCCAGACCGTCGGGACTCACGCCGTGAGTGTTCAGCTTGCTGGAGACGTCTGAAACCAGAGCACAGTCAGTGTGTGTTCACACAAACATGCTCTAAGAACGTTTTGTTAATGTTTCCATTACGCTATGAAAACGTTATTTCTTAATGTTCCCTGAACGTTTAAAACATCCTGTTTTTTTTATGTTTTAAAAAAAAAATTCTTGGTTATTTGAACGTTAAGGAAACATTGTATCATTCTTTAAACTTTATGGGAACGTTACTTTAGAATGTTCTCTGAACGTTCTGAAACAAGCAACATTTAAAAAACGTTTGACAAACTAAAACATTCATGAATGATGTATAAATAATGCTTTGAGAACATTTTCATTTGTTTATTTTTTTCCAGTTTCTTCATTTTATTTTCATGATTTTATATATATATACAGTACCGGTCAAAAGTTTGGAAACATTACTATTTTTAATGTTTTTGAAAGAAGTCTCTTATGCTCATCAAGCCTGCATATACACCGATCAGGCATAACATTATGACCTAATATTGTGTTGGTCCCCCTTTTGCTGACCCGTCGAGGCATGGACTCCACTAGACCCCTGAAGGTGTGCTGTGGTATCTGGCACCAAGATGTTAGCAGCAGATCCTTTAAGTCCTGTAAGTTGCAAGGTGAGGCCTCCATGGATCGGACTTGTTTGTTCAGCACATCCCACAGATGCTCGATTGGATTGAGATCTGGGGAATTTGGAGGTCAAGTCAACACCTCAAACTCGTTGTTGTGCTCCTCAAACCATTCCTGAACCATTTTTGCTTTGTGGCAGGCACATTATCCTCCAATTTGAGCTCCAGTAGCTCGTCTGTTTGATCGGACCACACGGGCCAGCCTTCGCTCCCCGCGTGCATCAATGAGCCTTGGCCGCCCATGACCCTGTCGCCGGTTCTCCACTGTTCCTTCCTTGGAGCACTTTTGATAGATACTGACCACTGCAGACCGGGAACACCCCACAAGAGCTGCAGTTTTGGAGATGCTCTGACCCAGTCGTCTAGCCATCACAATTTGGCCCTTGTCAAACTCGCTCAAATCCTTACTCTTGCCCATTTTTCCTGCTTCTAACACATCAACTTTGAGGGCAAAATGTTCACTTGCTGCCTAATATATCCCACCCACTAACAGAGATAATCAGTGTTATTCACTTCACCTGTCATAATGTTATGCCTGATCGGTGTATTTGATAAAAATACTGAAAAAACAGTAATACTGTGAACTATTATTACAATTTAAAACAATGGTTTTCTATGTAAATAGTGTCATTTATTCCTGTGATTTTTAGCATCATAAATAATCATAAATGTTTGTTGAGCATCAAATCCTCATATGAGAATGATTTGTGAAGGATCATGTGACACTGAAGACTGGAGTAATGATGATAAATTCAGCTTTGATCACAGGAATAAATTACACTTTACTATATATTCACATAGAGAACAGATGATTTACACTGGAGTAATATTTCACTGTTTTTACTGTATTTTTGATTAAATAGTGCAGCTTTGGTGAATATGAGAGACTCTTTCAAAAACATTAAAGACAGTTATGTTTCCAACTATATACTATATACACACACACACACACACACATACTTCAATGTAAATCATGAATCACATCCCTCAGTAGTGTGTGTGCCGTATAATCCCTTATACTCTTGTCTACACAGGCGCTCACTGGGCGTTTGGAGCAGAGCGGAAACCAGCAGACACTTGCAAACAGAAGGTGCGTGACTCAATTACTGCTCATTTTCAGAGGTGCGTCCAGAACAGATGTATCCAAGGGTGTATGTCAGCATTTTTACTTTACAAAATGAACAACTAATTGTATGTTTCAGTGAGTCAGAGACGGCTCTTTACTCACAGGCCCAGAGGGGGTTGGTGGGCGGGGCTTTGGAGGGCGTGGCGTCCTGTGCGACTGCATTAATGAAGGTGTGGCTGATGGTGCTGACGGAGATCCCGTACTCCTCCACCTCCGCTCGCAGACAGTCGAAGAACGCCTGGACCGCATGCTTGGAGGCCGCATCTTCAACACACAATCAAGCAGAAAATGTACAATCCTTATTTTTTATGGAATATTGCAGTGTTTATTATAAATGATTTATTGGTGCACATCATTATTGTTTTAATAATCTTGAATCAGAATAACAGCGACATCACTTCTCTGATGACGAGGGCGGGGCAACCTGTCACTCACATGAGATCCACCAATAGCAAACCACAACCATCCAATCAATTCCCCACAGACAAAATCACGCCCCGCCCTACATTTGTTCTTGTTTGTGAAGCGTTTCACTCAGATATATGGCACAACAGAGAAGAAAAGACTAGCACAACTTCACTTTCATGATGCCTTTAAGACCAAACACTGGACAGATCAAGTGTGCCCCACACGTCCTGAAAAGTGAAGCCAAAGCGTCTCGATCGCCCCCTGGTGGCTGGTCCCAGTATAGCTCATAAGCCCCGCCCCCTCCATGTATTCTAATGTGACGCGAGACAAACTAAACAATCAAATTACACTTCAAATAAATTTTTTCCAAAGATGGTTTCTGTCACTTTAGGTAGTTTTATCACGCTGATGTTAGTTCAAACGGGGGTGTGACGACATGATTGACAGCTCTGAGCGAAGTCGTCACTGAGGCATCAACAGATTTTTTCTGGGATTTTCGAGAGGAGATTGGAGTTTTAACTTTAATTTCTACATTTCCACAACCGACATCATGAATTGACCGAGTCTTGGTATCGCGGCTCTACTGTGCAGACTCGGGTCCCAAATCAGTGCAAGATGTCAGCGCCATATTCGGACCAAGCGGTACCTCCCCCAGTTTCTCTTGAAGCCAATACGGAAGTGACTTAAACTGCAATTCATGGACTGGCCGCTAGAGACTGGCTCCAGAAGGGAGCAGAATCTCATTGAGCCCCATGTTAAAATGCCCAACTTTACAGCAGAATAAAATATGTTTACAGCCTAGTACAGTGGTTTTGGTCTATACGGCTAATTTTGCCCTTCATGACTAATGTGAGGGGGGTGAATGTTTTTATAACTCATTCTTTTACATTATATAAAGCCTTAAAGTTCTGCATAATTAAGGGCGTGGCCACTTGAGTGACAGGTGGATTGCCGTTTGTCTGCTGTCTGTTAGTCATCACGTCACCTTAGCTCCGCCCACGTCCCGCCTCTTTGCCCATTTTTAGTTGACGCGCTGCCAAGATGGCTCTTCAGAAACCTATGGGTGACGTCACGGACACTACGTCCATATTTTTTTATGTTTCAGACGTTGGCGGCTTCACTTTTCTCCAATAGAAGATAGTGAAGGGGCGTCGTCCATCTTTTCTCAGTCTATGGGGCTGATGTGCGTGTAAACGGACTCTTACAGCAGGTTCGGAATGGAAGAGCCAGTTTCCCTTGGATGCTGTTGACCAACACAAATTGACCCATCCGTCGAGTGATCATTAATGGCAGGACACCTGCAACAAACACAAGCAGCTCTTTATCATGTGTCCGGCAGTAACCGGTCAGTGTGTTCCTCGCTGTGCGGCCGCAGCTCTACCTTTGGCCAGCGTGATGGGTCCGAAGTAGTTGACGTCCATGACCGTTCTGTCCATCTCCAGGGAAAGATTCTGCACCGGCGCTTTGACCTTCATGCTGCTGTTGCATATGAGCACATCCACACAGCCGTAGCACTCGCCGACCTCTGTGATCGCATCCGAAAGGCTCTCCGTATCGCTGAAGTCCAGCAGGACCAGCTTGGGTGTGAACGTCTGAAACAGGAGAATAGATAGAAGGAAACCAGAGAAAATGAGCACAATCATCTTCAGAATTATCTTTGGGCTCAGTAATACAAAAGAAATAAAACTTTTAATTACAAATTACATTTTAAAATACATTAAAACAGAAAACACACTTCACAGTATTACTGCTTTTACTGTATTTCTGATCAAATAAGAGACTTCAGAACAGGCTTTTTCAAAAACATTAAAAAATCTTACCAACCCCAAACTTTTTTACAGTTATATATTATTTTTATTTTAATATATATCATTTTTTATAAAATGTAAAAATTTAAATAATATTTAAAAATGATTTAAAAATAATCTTTAAGGAAAATATGTATATACACAATATATATGTATTTTTTATAAACTTAATATCTTTAATTAAACACACGCTCATATATATATATATATATAATGTTTTTTTAAAAACTATATATATAATTAAAATATATTTTTAAATTATTTAAAAATAAAATATGTTTTAAAAAAATAGAAACAATATATTTATATATATATTTTTTTCTTTTTTTAACTATATATGTATGTATGTGTATATGTTTATAAATTCAAATATATTTACAAATTCTTTAAAAATAAACAGTTCAAGGAAAGTGTATATATATAATTTTTAGAAACTTAATATATTTAATTAAACGTGCACACACACGTACACTCTCTCTCTCGCACACACACACACACACACACACACATATATATATATATATATAATTAAAATATATTTAAAAATGATTTAAAAATAAACTTAATTCAAGGAAAAAATATAAAGTTTCTAAAAATTATAAAGTTAATATATTTAATTAAACACATACACACATAAACATATATATATTGAAAATAACTTAAAATATTTATATAAATATTTAATTTTGTGGATATTTGGATATCTTTACTGGAGCAAAATTTTCTGCTGTGTTCTTTGGTCATATTAGTAGTGAGTGCTTTTAATGATTAATGTCTTTATTCACTGCAGTCATAATTTAATAAGTTTTACTTTTTAATTTAATTACTTTTTAGCATTTAAAAATGTAACAATTACTCATGGCAGTTTGATTATTGCAAAATAAACGAAGTTAACATGTTGTCTGCAACAGTATTGTGATGCAGCCGAGACTCGTGGACATTCAGCTGTCAGGAAATCCTGCCATTGTCTATGACAGAGGAAGACACACACACACACACACACACACACACACACACACACACACACACACACACACACACACACACACACACACACACACACACACACACACACACACACACACACACACACACACACACACACACACACACACACACACACACACACACACACACACACACACACACACACACGACCCTGAAAGTGAAGAGACTGTGATGATGTGAGGCATTGATGTGCTTGACTCACTTTACTGGGGTCTGATCCGCTGCACAGCGACTCGTACAGAGACTCCAGCTTATCCCAGCTGGGCCCGCACAGAACCAGCCTCGCCCCGCCCTCGTGAAACAGCCGGGCACACTCTGAACACAGCCAATCAGAGGAGGATACACTGAAAAAACTCAAACCACTGGCTCATTTACTGAAAATGTGCAAATCATGATCATGTTCATGGTGAAATTAAGTCGTAAAAACTCGTCTTCTTCTTCTTCTGCTCTTGAGTCTATGGCAGTTTATAGAAACGCTGACGGGAAAATGATGAAATTTGGCACACAGAGAGAGAAGAGTCTGAACATTAAACACAGCCACTCTGGAGTCTCTAACTCAATCCCTCTAGCGCCACCAACTGTCCAAAGTTGCACTTACATTTATTCGAATAGCTTTTGAACCGTAAGCGCTCGAAACAAAATTACCATAATGATAATGTTTCTGCCATTTTTAATCTACTTTTTTTAACTCTTCCTAGACAGTTTTCACCAAACTGCTCAGATTGATCTTCAGACCATGCTGGCACAAAGTTATTAAAAGATTTTTGATACAAAATCAAAAATCGAATAACAAGCGAATGAATTTGACGAAGAGCACGCCAAATTGGATTCGAGGCTATATCTCCGCAACACTTTAGCGTATCGAGGTGAAATTTGGTACATGTCATCACAAGCATGACCTGAGGTCACATGCAGTGTTTCAGCACAGCGCCACCTACTGGTCAGGAGATATGGAAAAATGGCTGTTTTCGCCAAAAAATCATAAAACTGGATTTCTTTGAAAACCAACTTTTTCAAACTCCAAATTTCATGATTTTCACCAAAATCATCTCAGATCATCTTCAGACCATGCCAGCAAAAAGTTTTTAAAAGTCAAAAAAATGTTTTGATTGACCAAACTCAATGTCAATATGCCCTATCGTTGCAGAGTTACAGCCTCACAATCAGTTTCGCATCATGACAACAAATTCGTCAATTCACAACCTCACCGCTAGATGCCGCTAAAATTTACACACTGCACCTTTAATTTCTCCAAACTAGAAAATGAGTGTAAGGCCAGTTTTACACAGGCATTGATTAATTAAATGTTGAAGAAGGTTATAATAGAGCATTAGAGAAGCATTACCACTTCCCATTCCGGACACGGCGTCTGTGATCACCACCACTTTGTTCCGCACCATGGACTTGGACATGAAGCGCATGACCTCATTGTAAACGTAGTAAACGCCGGCGAACACCACGATCAGAATCGGCAGCACCATGACAGATGGGACACCCATCTTCTGAAAGACAAGAAAAACTGCATTGCTTTCTAAACTGAGGTGTGAGGAACACATGCGTATCAGCATTTCAAAAGGCTGCATTTAAAGAGATAGTTCACCTAAAAATGAAAATCCAGTCATTGCTTATTCTGTTTTAAAGCCTGACTTTTCTTCTCCTATAGAGCTCAAAGGGCCTCAATCACCATTGACTTTCAGTGCATCTTTTGTCAACATCATGTTAAAGTTAAAAGACATCATATTCAGTAATACACTGTATTGCCAAAAGTATTGGGACGCCCCTCCAAATCACTGAATTCAGGTGTTCAATCACTTCATGGCCACAGGTGTATAAATCAAGCACTAGGCATGCAGACGCTTCTACAAACATTTGTGAAAGAATGGGTCGCTCTCAGGAGCTCAGTGAACTCAAGCGTGGTACCGTGATAGGTTGACACCTGTGCAATAAGTCCATTCCTGACATTTCCTCACTACTAAATATTCCACGCTCAACTGTTAGTGGGATTATAACAAAGTGGAAGCAATTGGGAACAACAGCAACTCAGCCACGAAGTGATAAGCCACGTAAAATCACAGAGCGGGGTCAGCGCATGCTGAGGGTCACAGTGCGCAGAAGTCACCAACTTTCTGCAGAGTCAATAGCTACAGACCTCCAAACTTCTGTGGCCTTCAGATTAGCTCAAGAACAGTGTGTAGAGAGCTTCATGAATGGGTTTCCATGGCCGAGCAGCTCATCCAAGCCTTACATCACCAAGTGCAATGCAAAGCGTGGGATGCAGTGGGGTAAAGCACGCCGCCACTGGACTCTAGAGCAGTGAGACGTGTTCTCTGGAGTGACCAATCACGCTTCTCTGTCTGCCAATCCCATGGACGAGTCTGGGTTTGGCGGTTGCCAGGAGTACCGTTCTCCTGGCAACCGCCAAACCCAGACTCGTCCATGGGATTGCCAGACAGAGAAGCATGATCAGTCACTCCAGAGAACACTTCTCCACTTCTCTAATTGCCTGACTGCATTGTGCCAAGTGTAAAGTTTGGTGGAGGGGGGATTATGGGGTGGGGTTGTTTTTCAGGGGTTGGGCTTGGCCCCTTAGTTCCAGTGAAAGGAACTCTTATTGCTTCAGCATACCAAGACATTTTGGACAATTTCATGCTCCCACTTTGTGGGAACAGTTTGGGGACGGCCCCTTCCTGTTCCAACATGACTGCGCACCAGTGCACAAAGCAAGGTCCATAAAGACATGGATGAGCGAGTTTGGTGTGGAGGAACTTGACTGGCCTGCACAGAGTCCTGACCTCAACCCGATAGAACACCTTTGGGATGAATTAGAGCGGAGACTGCGAGCCAGGCCTTCTCGTCCAACATCAGTGCCTGACCTCACAAATGCGCTTCTAGAAGAATGGTCAAAAATTCCCATAAACACACTCCTAAACCTTGTGGAAAGCCTTCCCAGAAGAGCTGAAGCTGTTAGAGCTGCAAAGGGTGGGCCAAATCCATATTAAACCCTACGGATTAAGAATGGGATGGCATTAAAGTTCATGTGCATGTAAAGGCAGGCGTCCCAAAACTTTTGGCAATATAGTGTAGATATTGATTTAATTGCACTATTGAGAAATGATTATACAGTCACAAAAAAGTCAATTGCATTCACTGAACAGTTGTTAAATCATCAGAATAACTCACTGATCATGTATATACAGTAACATGTGTCACTCTTTCCATAAAAGTGGGGCTGAGGACACACTCTATAAATAGCCACGCTCTGACACAGAAGCACATATTTGGACATGCATAAAGAGAATAAATGAGCTTCACTTCATGACATGATTTAACCAACAAACATTTAATGTTGCATTTTAACACAATATTTCCAAGTCCAACACGAGCAGCGCGTCACAGACTGAAATGCTGATATATAGTGCTGAACTCTCGAAGACACGCAGGCCAGTGTAATCTGTGTTATTTTCAGTGTACTTACAGTGTGCGTAAAGAGTTAATCCAGCCTTCCGTGGAAATGTCTGTAGTTTTGCTGTTAATCAGACTGAAGCCGGTCGTCGTCCTGTCCTCAGACGCTGCCGTGTCAGCCGGGGAACTCAGCTCTTTTAATAGCCACCGGCTGCTCGTGTGTGTGGTACACACTACTGAGGGCATGTGTTGTGAACACTACTGAGGGCATGTGTTGTGCACACTATTGAGGGCATGTGTTGTGCACACTACTGAGGGCATGTGTTGTGCACACTACTGAGGGCATATGCTGTGAACACTACTGAGGGCATGTGCTGTGAACACTACTGAGGGCATGTGTTGTGCACACTACTGAGGGCATGTGCTGTGAACACTACTGAGGGCATGTGTTGTGCACACTACTGAGGGCATGTGTTGTGAACACTACTGAGGGCATGTGTTGTGCGCACTACTGAGGGCATGTGCTGTGAACACTACTGAGGGCATGTGCTGTGAACACTACTGAGGGCATGTGTTGTGAACACTACTGAGGGCATGTGTTGTGCATACTACTGAGGGCATGTGTTGTGCACACTACTGAGGGCATGTGCTGTGAACACTACTGAGGGCATGTGTTGTGCACACTACTGAGGGCATGTGCTGTGAACACTACTGAGGGCATGTGTTGTGCACACTACTGAGGGCATGTGTTGTGCACACTACTGAGGGCATGTGTTGTGAACACTACTGAGGGCATGTGTTGTGCACACTACTGAGGGCATGTGTTGTGCACACTACTGAGGGCATGTGTTGTGAGCACTACTGAGGGCATGTGTTGTGCGCACTACTGAGGGCATGTGTTGTGAACACTACTGAGGGCATGTGTTGTGCATACTACTGAGGGCATGTGTTGTGCACACTACTGAGGGCATGTGTTGTGAGCACTACTGAGGGCATGTGTTGTGCACACTACTGAGGGCATGTGGAGGCATTCAGTCCATCTCACACACCACTGGGGTCGTCATATTAAACCATGTCTTTACACACCACATTCCCTTCTTATACATTTAAGGAGTGAGTAACAGGAGTTTGGTCGGATAAAGTCTTACCTTTTTTATTGATAATGCATATGTAAAATATTGTTAAGATGCACCAGAGATATATTATTTATGGTATTATACATAAGCATCTAGGATATTCATTTTTGGGTCATACTGGATCTCAAAGGATTGTCAAGTCAAACACTTTTATCCAGCAAAATATATTCTTGAATGGAACAAAACCAAAACCTTTTAAAAAGAAATTAATGTTCAGTTTAATGAGTTCTTTGGATATGGACATGCATCAAATACTTTATAATAAGCAATATTCCATCATTGCAATGACTGATATGAATGTGTTGTATCTGCAAAAGATGAAGCTTTGTGGAAATGTTTTGGCGTGACGTCTCCTAATATGTGAGGCTATAGAAAATAACAGCAAAGCGCAGAGAAAGGTTTCCGTTTTTGATTTGCATAATTGACAATTGTATATTTTACTCTAGATCCCATTTTAATGTACATTCCTCTGAATTTTTTATTTTAATTATGACATACTAAGACATTATCATGAGATAAAAAGTCAAAGTTATGACATAGGTCTACTAAGTTATAATTATGACATAAAAATTATGTCGTGCTAAGTCAAATTTATGAGACAAAAAGTTAAAACTTAAAAAGTCAATTATGACATATACAAGTTGACATTTTGACATAAAATGTAGAAAGTATGACTTAAAAAGTCATAATTATGACAAAAAGTCATTTATAAGATGATAAATTGAAATTATGACTTAAAAAGTAGAAATTATGAAAGAGTCATAATTATGACAGAAAGTTGCAATTATGAATTGCTAAATTAAATTTTTTTAAATTAAAAGTCAAAGTTATGACAAAGTCAATTATGACATAAAAGTTGATATTATGACAAAGTCATCATTATCACAAATGATAGATTAAGTCATAATTATGATATAAAAAGTCGAAATTTTATAATGCTAAATCAATTTATGAGACAAAAAGTCGAAATTATGACATAAAAATAGAAAGTATGACTTAAAGAGTCATAATTATGACAAAAAATCGAAATTATGATTTGCTAAATTATATTTATGAGATTAAAAGTGAAATTATGACTTAAAAAGTCAAAAGCTGAAATGATGACATAAAAAGTAAAAAATGTTATAAGTTATATATAACAGATGAAAAGTGAAATTATGAAATAAAAAGTCATAATAATGACATATAAAGTAATAATTTTAGTCATTCACTTATTTCAGATTTAGTATGTCATAACCAAAAAATTTTCCTCCTAATTTCAATTTGTATATCCAAATCCTGACTTTTGCACATGGTTTTGAGGAAGGTTGGCCCATGCTCAGTGCTGGCCACAGGGTGGATCTCTCGAGATCTCCGCACGCCTCGGAACCAAACTCTCGCGAGATGAGGTGGAATTCCAGCAGCAAATCTGCGAGCTCGCGACCTCCCTCCATTGGGAAAGCTGGAGCGCCGCTGAGGGGAGAGAATACAGACCCCGTTAGCCCTGGAAAACCCTTTAAACGAGGCGTTTGTCTGGCCAATGGAGCCGTAACGTTCGAGGGAAGACGTGTACGGAACCGGAGGAGGTTAGAATGCCAGGTTCACCGAACAGAGGGATGTTTAAAGCTCCGCTAAATGAGCAGCGGGAGAGGCTTCATTAGCGAGCTAACTGACGCTAACTAAACTTCGAGCCGGAGAGACAATTCGCCTTTGGGATTAAAAACCAGGATATACCTCCAGTTTCTCCGTGTTTTTCATCACCTCCTAGAAGGTCCGGTTTAATTTGTCCGGAGGAACACGTGAAATAATCGCTTTGTTTACCGCTTGCACAATTCCAGCATTGATTCGCGTAGAAATGAGATTAGAGAGTCGCTTTGTGAGGCAGGCCATGAACTCCACCAGAGATCTGCTTATATAAACTACACACACCAGCACAGAAAGAAGAGCCGCTGCTGATCATGTTCTGCACGGCAAGAGTCGGATGATTATTACCGTCTGTCTGGGATTCTGAGACGCGCACGAACAGAGGAATAAGATGTCGAGTGCGAAGGAAAACACGTGTAGGAAATTTCAAGCGAACATTTTCAACAAAAGCAAATGTCAGAACTGCTTCAAGCCTCGAGAGCTGCATCTGCTGACGGACCAGGATCTGAATCAGGTGTGAACGCGCGCTACACTCACTCGAGTCACTCCGAATCACTTCTGTGGACTGATCATAATTATGACAAAAAGGTGAAATTATGACATACTGCATCATAATTAGGAGATGAAATGGTTACGAAACAGAAATTCACACCAAAAATTGAATTTATGATTTAATCCGAATTGTGATTTAGTATGTCAAATTATTATGACATAAAAGGTCAAAATTATATAATGCGAAGTCAAATGTATGAGACAAGTCGAAATTATGATTTGCTGTTATTTATCAAAATTATCTCATTTGAAAGTGTGAAATGGTTCCATACGAAATCGAAATTCACATAAAAAGCTGATTTTATGATGACTTTTATCTCTTAATAACTATGACTTAATCCTAATTGTGATTTAGTAAGTCATAATTTCGACTTTTATCTCAATTATGACTCCGTATGTAATTTTTACTCATAATTATGACAGTCAAAAGTATGACATAATTTTGATTTTTTTTTTGTCACCTTTTTGATCTCATAATTATGACGTCTATTTCGATTTCTCATAATTTTGATAGTCAAAATTATGACTTATTATGGCAATTTACATATTTTTTTTTACATTTCAATTTTGACTTTTTATATCATAATTACGACCTTTTATTTTTCTTATGTGGCAGGATTAGGGTTCCGTACAAAAGTGAATTGGTTCATTCTGAAAAATGCAGTTTGTTCTGTTCTGATTGATTTCCATTATCTGACAGCGCTTTATTGATCAGTTTGCAGTGAGCACTAATCAGCCTTTTGCTAAATCAACAGCCCGTTCTGTTTAGAAAGGGTTTGCCCTGTTAACATTAACCAGTGTGTCATGATAGGGATTGAGACAGGCTTCTTACTGTGAAGGAAAAATATATTATTTATGTAATATATTTATTTGTGTTTTCTGTTGTGGTAAACAGCGTTTGGAACGGTTGGAACATTGTGTTGGCCAATCAGGAGGCAGCAGAGGTCCACTCCTGAGTTCTGATTGGTCAAAGCCACATTCCATTCTTGGGATAATCCCCATCACTGCTTATTTTCTGCATAGCACCGTTCTGTTATAGTTAGGGATGCACCGATATTAACATTTGGCCGATAACCGATAATTCTTTATATTTGAAAGCCAATCACAATATTTCGGCCGATAAATCTAAATCCACATTTTTATATATTTTTGAGAGTCTGATTACAAAAACAAAAGTCTCACCATGAAATCCATGTCCCAACACACAATTATAATGTTTTTATTATAATTTTATGTAGCCGATATGACAGATTTGCTCATGTTAACTGTATTTTCCTTTTTTGAAGTGATTCCAATCATATTTCAAGCAATTCATAACCATCATGATGAACAGTGTCTCGGCTTTAATATATCAGACAAATTTTCTTATTTGGCCGATAACATTAAAAATGCCGATTAGGGGTGTAACGGTACAGGACTTCCGGTGCGGTGCACGTGTGTACCGAACGGTACCGAATGCAATCTTTAACAGTTAACAGTAGTCTTGTCTTACAACACACTTCAATCCGAGTTCCCACACGAACATATTCAGTATTCTGTCCATTTTATCAGGAAACTCAAGCGATAAATGGCGCTTTGGCGCTCTTTAATGTGGCGTGACTGATCACTGTATAGACGAGTGAACACGATCGTCATAGTCAAAGAATAAACATGAATGAACATCAGAAGGTATGTTGAGGATACAGTACAACTGAAACGCATCATATGTGGTGTAATCGCTCAGTGTTTCAACGGCGGAAAGACGTCAATAAAACAGCTTGAGAACAATGTCACGCAGCATCACATTTCCCTCAGAAGTCACTCAGTGTCCACAGCTGTGAGTTCACTAGAGAAAGCAACTCTTTCACTGAATATATGACCTATATTAGCCTATATATTCATTATATTCTACTGAACCTGCTAGTGATGTCTGGATTATTAATGTGTGTTTAAATAAATGACAGCCACTGTGTATAAATGATTATATTTCAACAACGAATTGGAGTAAAAACATAATTTTATAATTAGATTTAGAAGTTAATGCAAAATCTGCCTTATGTGAAGTTTACATGTTTGCACACAATGTGTTATTTGAGTGTTGATTATTATATCTAAACATTAATAGCAACTGAATTTAGGCTAATAGTTTGGGCTGTGTTGTTATATTATAGTAATGTGCAAGGGTTCCCTATAGGACAAACACAATTTGTTCAGTAAACCACTGTTTAATAAAAAAAAGCTATTTTATATTTAGTTTCTCTCCCCTGCTGTACCGAACCGTGACTTCAAAACCGAGGTCCGTACCGTACCGTACCGTTACACCCCTAGGGCAGATATATCGTGCGGTACTTCTAGTTAAAGGGTGACAAATTAATTTGTTGAATAAAGTAAAGGCTTTTTAATATTTGTATAAGTAGTAACCGTTAGCTCTGCTGTATTACGAATATAACCAGCCTGAATTTAACGGATCAAGGTCGAATTGTTTCCATTTCGCAAATTTAGTCAACGTCGATAGCGCAACATTTACAACGTGTTTCTTTTCATACAGATCGTCAAAATTCCATTTAGAATTAAATGATGTTTCAGTGTCGAAACAGCAACTAATGTATCACTGCACATACAACAGCCGTTAATTGCATTTCCATATTCACAATATAGCTTCTTAAACGATCTACCACACTTTGCTCAGTGTCCATTAACGTTGTTGAATATTTCTAAGATGTAAGACGGCATTAAGAATTTAAATTGAGCCGACCCGAGCGTTTGTAAAGGGTTTACAGCGACTTTATGACTTTGCTGTTGGAGATTGGGAAATAATTGGCCATCTCCACACGTTTTTAGATGCGTGTGTGAGATGAACTGATGTTGTAGTCCATTTTACCAATGCAATGTGCCCCCCCCCCCAATGAAAGAGTTTTGGTTGATTGCATGAAAAACTGACCATATTTCCATATTTAGCTCTTGAAAGAGAATGATGAGGGGAAACGTTTCAGACCGTAAGGGCCTGTTTTGTGTGTGTGTGTTTTAATTGATCCCATACTTGTAAGATCCGTCAAGCGCCGTCTGCATCCTCCAGCGTGTGTGTGTTGTGGTTTAAGATGATCAGAGTTAACCCGTTCTGTGCCAGATTCATGAGTCATTGTTATGGATTACATCACTCTCTAATCCCACTAAGATGACCCAGTGGTCATTACAACCCTTTAGAGCTCTGATATCTTAGGTTTATTATTTCTTTATCTTTGTTTTGACACCAGTATTGCCAAATGTTCAGATTAGACACTGAACATGGGTTAGACAAAGTACATTCTAGGGGTGGGCGAAATGGCAAAAATATCATATCACGATTTTTTTTTCAGGAAAATCGCGATTTTTTTTTTTTTTTTTTTTTTCCATGTTGGTTTTATTATTTTGCAAGTGACCAAAGATACACATTACATACACACAAAATAATATACAAATTAATTAAACAGTGCTTTATTTTTTCATCTACAGTCGGTGTATTTAACAGTAGCGTTCAAGTAAGAAATAAAAAATAAAACCCTGCATAGACTTCACTGTATAAATTATACACTGATTCTTATTAAAGTTAATGTATAAAAGTTCTGTCAAGAGCGAGTGCTTTTTTTTTTTTTTTCTTTGTATTTTGTTGTTTTGTTATTAGCATTAAAGGGATAGTTCCCCCAAAATGAAAATTGTCATCATTTACTCACTCTCAAGTTGAATAGGTTTTTTTCTTCTGTTGAAAATAAAAGTTATTTTGACGAATGTAACTAAACCATTGCTGGTCCCCAGTGACTTCCATAGTATATTTTTTCCTACTTTGTAAGTCAATAGAGACCAGCAAATGTTTGCTTACCCACATTCTTCAAAACATCATCTTTTGTGTTCCGCACAAGAAATGAATACAAGTTTGGAACAACATTAGAGCGAATAAATAATGACAGAGGTTTCATTTTTGGGTGAACTATTCCTTTAAGGACAAGCGGCAGCATGTTTACTATTGGCTGCTGTCACTTTAAGACCTGCACACATCTAATACTTATAATCTTAAATGTTTACTTTCACTTTAGACATAACCAGCTGTGTTTATGCAAAGGTTGTGTGTATTTGACAGTATTAGCGCAATAAGACTCGAAAGATAACTTAGTTCAGTAATCAGGCGCTGTTTGACAGGCTTTTAGCGCCTGTGTGCTTCGGGTGTACGCGCTCAGAAAAGCGCATGTTAGCCCAGCGCATCAGCACACGAATGAAATGTTTAACTGGCAAGGCTTTAAAGCACGTGCAAATAAAGCAGATCGTCGACACATTTTAATCATCCACGATCAAAAATCGTCATATGGCACACCTTCCCCCGTCCCCTAGTACATTGGCACACATTGTCAGGTGTGCCATGATCAAATCTCATTTTCCCACGTCATCTTTTCTATTACCTGTCAAAGCAGGATATTCCAATCTCAATTGTTTGCATCCATTCTGCCAAGAATGATTTTGGCCTTTCGAATGGTTTGCCTTATTCTGTTGATTGGTGAACAACTGTCAAATATGGTTTACCTTTACCATAGTTTTCCAAATTGAGATTGATTTCATTTTTAAGGGCCAAAAGGTTGACCATTGTGTATCTATATAATGCACACCGATCAGGCATAACATCATCAGTAAATAACACTGATTATCTCTTCATCACCTGTTAGTGGGTGGGATATATTAGGCAGCAAGTGAACATTTTGTCCTCAAATTTGATGTGTTAGAAGCAGGAAAAATGGGCAAGCGTAAGGATTTGAGCGAGTTTGACAAGGGCCAAATTGTGATGGCTAGACGACTGGGTCAGAGCATCTCCAAAACTGCAGCTCTTGTGGGGTGTTCCCGGTCTGCAGTGGTCAGTATCTATCAAAAGTGCTCCAAGGAAGGAACAGTGGTGAACCGGCCACAGGGTCATGGGCGGCCAAGGCTCATTGATGCACGTGGGGAGCGAAGGCTGCACACAAGTTAGTTACCTACCTAATCTGTTCCTCTATATATGTTGCAGTGAAAGTTTAATGTTACAGCACACGTTGATGTTTGAGCCAAACGGTTCCTTTGAGGAAATGTTGGCAGCACACAGTCATTGACTTACCCAGGGGGTAAAATGCTTTCAAAATACTGTAATTTTCACTGACTTGTTTCTTAAAGTATGCTCTCAACTTCTCAAGCGAGCTCTATGGAATTGACTCCATTGACGCCGACTGGATCTGTTTTTCCGTTAAAATTCTCCCATGGCAAACTGTGGTAGTGACAAACTCTTTCTGTCATATTTCTAATAACTGTCACTGACAAATAATTGCATTATATTATAAATATATTAGACAACAATGCTTTAGTAATGATTTCCAGAAGCTTTATATACCTTTAGCATAAAGATGGATCTTATCAATATTGCTTTGTTCCTGTGGTGTAACACTTCCTCAAGATTACATTTTCATACAATTTCCATGCACTGCGCCACTGAGGCCAAATGAGAAAGCTGTTGTCCATTAAAAGAGATGAGCTCGAATGGTATTAGGGTCATTCCGTGTCAACTCAACCAAATTTTGGAAACTTCCCCGGCTCAATTTTTTTTTTTTTTTGTTAATATTTTCTCTGTACAAAGACAAACATAAATAGTGATGAAAGCCTAAATATTAAATGTCACAGATGTATATTGACTGAGTAATCACTGTTTTGTAGAGTTGGGTCAAAATGTCAATTTTCACCTGAGATTTGGAGCCAAATTACAGGGGTGTAAAAATGACTTTAGAAAGATGGCAGCATCATTATTTTATTTTCACACAGAGATTGGTAGATCTATTAGTGAAATCTGTTGACTTTAGCAATATTTGTTGCATTATATGCCAACGGTGACCGTTCAAAAATGTGAAATAAGCACTTCTTGTGTTTTTTGCCCAATGTTTGCATGCCTGTAACTCCAGAAGTATTAAAGATATCTTAATATCCTTTTGGATTCTGGTTCTTAACAAACATTCCTTTTGGTATTCTCATTTTAAAGGCCCTTGATGGTTCAATCACAGAGATATGGAGATCTTAATGCGGCTCCATGAGGAAACTGGTCAATTGTACACATTTTCAGTGGTCGAAAACCGAATGTGGGTCACTTTGCACACACCTGATACGTTCCTCTTTTAAAGAGGAATATCAGAACAATAAATAATGTTGAAACTAGAAATGTATCTTGTGTTTTTCTATTAACACAATTGCATAGAACATTCCTGTCTGAGTGCCATAAATATTCCTTTTCCAAAGTTTGCGCGCCTGTAACTCAAAAAGTATTAATGATATCGTAATATCCTTCTAGATTCTCATTCTTAATAAACTTTCCTTTTGAAATCTTCATTTTTAAGGCCCTATATAGTTCAGTCCCATAGATATGGAGATCCCAAAGCAGCTCCATGTTCAGATTGTTGAATCATTGAGATCTCCATATATCTGGGTCTGAACCATCGAGGGCCTTTAAAATGAAGAAACCAAAAGAAAAGTTTAAGGATATTAAAGGATATTAAGATATCTTTAATACTTCTGGAGTTACAGGCATGCAAACTTGAGACAAAAAACACAAGAAGTGCTTATTTCCCATTTTTGAACGGTCACCGTTGGCATATAATGCAACACATATTGCTAAAGTCAACAGATTTCACTAATAGATCTACCAATCTCTGTGTGAAAATAAAATAATGATGCTGCCATCTTTCTAAAGTCATTTTTACACCCCTGTAATTTGGCTTCAGATCTCAGATGAAAATTGTCATTTTGACCCTCCTCTACAAAACAGTGATTACTCAGTCAATATACATCTGTGACATTTAATATTTTGGCTTGTATCACTATTTATGTTTGTCTTTAAACAGAAAAAATATTAACAAAATCAAACATTTGGTTGAGTTGACACGGAATGACCCATTTGGCTTTTTGGTTTAGCTCTTCAGAAGCTCGAAGCAGAAAATGCTATAATGTAAATCCAGCTGCCTACATTTTGTCTTGCTTTTACTTCAATGTCCAGCCCACATGTTAAAAATGGAAAGTTGCATCAAGTAGCTCGAAGCATCCCAGTTTGATTCTCATGCAGTGACACAGAGCGGGTGGGACGGGGGCTTGTGAAAGGAAGTGCGTGTTGGGAAAGTGGAGCAGAGTCTCCCAAAGGTTGCTCCCACTTCTAAAGCTGCGGTTCGGCCCGGGGTGGGTGTTGGGTATGTTTGGGCAGGGGGTGGAAGTTCAGGGCGAGTGCGTCCAAGGCTGAGGGGGAGGCTGGGATAAAGTGCACCGCTGGGAGCCGGCCACCCTCCGGCTTCAGCCTGGGAGGAAATTGGAAGTAATGGGATGCGGCTGGTCGGGCCGTTGGGTTAGACATGAAGCTGGAGAGGGGAAGTGGCCCTTCAATGTGTGGAGGAAAACACAGGGGTGTGCCGCTGCTCTCTCGGCTCCGTGGCTCACATGCTGGAGTCACAGCTGTGTTTTGTTTTGCTTCCAATCTTCCAAAGAGGAAAGAGGCTAAATTTGGTCCCCAGGTATCCTCTGTTGTTTTAAAGATGTATTTATGGGTCATGAGCAACTGATATGGATGTAAATCCATGTGCCGTTATTACAGTAAATCCATGTGCTGTGACTACAGTAAATCATGTGGCGTGACTACAGTAAATCATGTGGCGTGACTACAGTAAATCATGTGGCGTCACTACAGTAAATCATGCGACGTCACTACAGTAAATCATGCGACGTCACTACAGTAAATCATGCGACGTCACTACAGTAAATCATGCGGCGTGACTACAGTAAATCATGCGGCGTCACTACAGTAAATCATGCGGCGTCACTACAGTAAATCATGCGGCGTGACTACAGTAAATCATGCGGCGTGACTACAGTAAATCATGCGGCGTGACTACAGTAAATCATGCGGCGTCACTACAGTAAATCATGCGGCGTCACTACAGTAAATCATGCGGCGTCACTACAGTAAATCATGCGGCGTCACTACAGTAAATCATGCGGCGTGACTACAGTAAATCATGCGGCGTGACTACAGTAAATCATGCGGCGTCACTACAGTAAATCATGCGGCGTCACTACAGTAAATCATGCGGCGTGACTACAGTAAATCATGTGGCGTGACTACAGTAAATCATGTGATGTCACTACAGTAAATCATGTGGCGTCACTACAGTAAATCATGTGGCGTTACTACAGTAAATCATGTGGCGTCACTACAGTAAATCATGCGGCGTCACTACATTAAATCATGTGGCGTGACTACAGTAAATCATGTGGTGTTACTACAGTAAATCATGTGGTGTCACTACAGTAAATCATGTGGTGTCACTACAGTAAATCATGTGGCGTTACTACAGTAAATCATGTGGCGTGACTACAGTAAATCATGTGGCGTGACTACAGTAAATCATGTGGTGTTACTACAGTAAATCATGTGGTGTTACTACAGTAAATCATGTGGTGTCACTACAGTAAATCATGTGGTGTCACTACAGTAAATCATGTGGTGTTACTACAGTAAATCGTGGTGTTACTACAGTAAATCATGTGGCGTCACTACAGTAAATCATGTGGCGTGACTACAGTAAATCATGCGGCGTCACTACATTAAATCATGCGGTGTCACTACAGTAAATCATGTCGTGTCACTACAGTAAATCATGTCGTGTCACTACAGTAAATCATGTGGTGTCACTACAGTAAATCATGTGGTGTTACTACAGTAAATCATGTGGCGTCACTACAGTAAATCATGTGGCGTGACTACAGTAAATCATGCGGCGTCACTACATTAAATCATGCGGTGTCACTACAGTAAATCATGTCGTGTCACTACAGTAAATCATGTCGTGTCACTACAGTAAATCATGTGGTGTCACTACAGTAAATCATGTGGTGTTACTACAGTAAATCATGTGGTGTTACTACAGTAAATCATGTGGTGTCACTACAGTAAATCATGCGGCGTGACTACAGTAAATCATGCGGCGTCACTACATTAAATCATGTGGTGTCACTACAGTAAATCATGGTGATGTTGGTGATTTGTGACTGAAACTCCTGATCTTCGCTCATGGCTCAATGTTTCTCCTGGTCTCCACGTCAGCTCTGTTTGATCTGATATCTGTGGTTTATAACAGAGAACGCTTCCACTAGATCTCGATGTTATCAATTCTGTGGTGAACTCAAACTCTTTCTCACTGGATCTCCAGCGCTGTGTAGTAACGGTGTCGTGATCGAGATCGGCCCGTGTGTGAGCTCGCGCTGTCTATTATTGCTCTGAGCTGATGAACGGTCCGCAGTTCAAACGAGTAGAGCGGCTCCGTTCAGCTTTCGTTTCGTTTGCCGTTTGATGTTTCTCATGTGTAACAGGAATGGCAGCTCTTATCAGTCGGGCACCAGTAAGACCTCCAACGAAATTTAGTTGCACCAGCAGGAAAAAAAGGTTCTAACAAATTTGAATAATGCCAGCTGATTGGCTGCCCATGAACAGCGTCTGCTTTGCCCCGCCCTCAGACACTGTAGTTGTAGCTGAGACTGTAAGAGTTTGTGTTGTTCATGTCGAGAAGATGCTGTTTTCAGCGCTGCAAATGCACTCTTGATGCAAACCATGAGGATGCTGGAATTGGTACAGAAAAAACGATGCCATCGCTACTCTTCGTATCTGTGTATCAAGCGCCGAGGAAGAGCTGAAGTTCAGATATGGTAATAGGCAGTTAGTTTCCGACACGCGCTGTAAGCAGTAGACCAATCACAACAGACTAGGTCATCTGACCAATGAGAACAGAGCAGGCTCTCAGAAAGGCAGAGTTTAAAGAGACCGGATCTTCGAATGAACCGTTTCAGACACTGTGAGAAATGAAGTGATGTGCAGTGGATATTATGAGAAAATTAAAGGGTCATAACACACACAGTTTCTGCCAGTCTCATGTTAATCTTGAGTATCTATAGAGTAGTGTTGATCCTTCATATCTCCCAAGAGTCTTTAGTTTATCATATTTATAAAAGACAGATACACTGTACCGATTCTTTCAGAAAACAGCTGAGTCCGTGGAGGCGTGCAGTGGGCGGAGCTAAAGAGTCACGAACACACACACACACACACACACACACACACACACACACACACACACACACACACACACACACACACACACACACACACACACTATACACTATACACGTTGGTGTTGTTCACATTATATGCACTTGCTCACCGATTGCCAACAAAACACACACATTTGATGCAGTTTCACTCACCGCCTGCGGTTTCCACTCATGACCGGGAACAAACACACACACTTGCAGAACTCCGGAAACACAAACTGCATCCACTGTTCCCTTAACGCTGGGTTATTTGGGAAGCTGAACAAGGTGATCTTTCCCTCACACCAGAAACACACTTCTTTAGTGACATTGTTGATCTCGTGTCTAAAAACACAATGCCAGCACCGCCGACGGCTCCCGTAACTCGAACGAAGCTCGTTGATGTGTGTGTGTGTGTGTGTGTGTGTGTGTGTGTGTGTGTGTGTGTGTGTGTGTGTGTGTGTGTGTGTGTGTGTGCTCATCCGGGAGAAGTGCCCATATAAGGAATTCCACCCTTTATGATGTCATACAGGGCCATACTCGAAAAAAACTTTTTTAAACTTGTTTGAATCCTGAAGGAGTGTATTTGGCACAGAAATACTCCGTCACACGTCCAACTCGTGTTTTGAAACTTTGTCCATGTTTATCATGAGAATCAACTCTTGAACAGTGTCAATAAGGCAGAATGCAGGAAATAGCATTAGACCCCACCCCTTTAAAGTGTTTTTTGACCTTGAATGCATGTGTACCTGTTGTAGGAGACGCCAAAACAACAGTAGGAACATTTAAAATAGCATAATAGGGCATTTTCACAGTACTTGACAATCTTGTTTTGGGTGCAAAGGTAAAGAATATTTTCAGTTCAGACATTTCAGGTCATGGCGTTGTATTCAGTGAGAAGACAAGATCATAAATGTGTCTGAGTAAGATGAGCTGGCATTTTTGATCGCAGGTGAGACGCATTTTTAACCTTCGAGGCAAGACACCTGCTCTGAGGAGAAGCTACTTAACTTGCCTTGACCTGCTCAACTGCGTCTTGCGTCTCGATCACGCTCAAGTCGTTTTGCTAGATGTTCAAATTGATTTGAAATCTCAGTTTTTCCAGAGAAACGATAGCATTACCACGATCAAACCACAAAATGTTCCTGCACAAATGACTCCAACATGCACCGTTGTTGATTGAAGATTTAATGATATGTTTTGGTTTTGTTGCAGGCCAAGCCGATCTATGGCGGATGGCTGTGTTTGGCTCCAGAGGGGACGGACTTCGACAATCCCATGCAGAGATCCCGGGTAAGAGACGTGACGGTATTTGTGGGGGAAGTTAGCGTGTGTTTGCGTTAGTATCTTGACATGCACTGACTGTACATTGACTTTTTTGATTGTAGAATGGTGATAGGCTTATGTTCAATATGTCAGCAATACACTGCCGTTCAAAAGTTTTTTTTCAGAAGTCTCTTATGCTCACCAAGGCTGCATTTATTTTATTAAAAATACAAAAAAATCCAGTAAAACAGTGAAATATTACTCCAGTGTAAATCATCTGTTCTCTATGTGAATATATAGTAAAGTGTAATTTATTTCTGTGATCAAAGCTGAATTTATCATCATTACTCCAGTCTTCAGTGTCACATGATCCTTCACAAATCATTCTCATATGAGGATTTGATGATCAACAAACCAGGGCTTGACACTTACTTTTTTCCCAAGGTGCACCTGTGCTCCTAAGTTGAAAAATGTAGGAGTGCAAGTTCTTTCCCCCCCCAAAAAAAAACAAACAAAAAAATTCTTACTGACCCCAAACTTTTGAACGGTAGTGTAATGTTGCAAAAGCTTTCTATTTCAGATTAATACTGTTCTTTTGAACTTTCTATTCATCAAAGAATCCTGTTTTCAACTCTCATAATAATCATAAATGTGTCTTGATCATCAAATCCTCATATGAGAATGATTTGTGAAGGATCATGTGACACTGAAGACTGGAGTAATGATGATAAATTCACAGGAATAAATTACACTTTATATTCACATAGAGAACAGCTGATTTAAATCTTAATATTTCATAATATTACTTTTTTTTTTTTTTGTATTTGTAATAAAATAAATGCAGCCTTGGTTGAGCATAAGAGACTTCTAAAAATATTAAAAACCTTACCGATCAAGAACTTTTGAACGGCAGTGTTTTATTTTCATTTGTCAGCAAATACTCATATATGCTATTAATTTGATTCATTACTTGGCATATCATGTCATTAATTTAAGTTGTGATGACTATAGCTACAGATGTTTTCTTCGGTATTGTGACGTACATCTGAAAAAATGTATGGTTGGGAAATTGAGGTCAAAATATAACCGGTATGTAACCGGACCGGATCAGAACGCAGATTTCGGTGCCACTTGTCATTTAAAATAGTGCTTTGATCATGTTTTAAATCAGCAAAGTTAAAAAAAAACATACATTAACTTATAGCCTACTAGCTAGTTAGCTTATTGCTGCATTATCAAATAATCTCTAATGAACATAGACCGGATCCATTTAACATTCAGCAGGCCAACATAAATATATAAATACAACAGAACAAGATACATATGAAATAAACAGTGCTTTTTAAGTAGGTTTAATGTTAAATAACACTGCATATTCTTATTAATACATATATTATTATTACATTGAGACGTAGCTAAATTCTACTGTACAACATTAATCCTGTCACAATTACTTTGTTAAACTGAACTTTTATTTTGACGGGCTGCCGTGAAGACCTTGGGGTTCCTGTGTGTGTGTGTGTGTGTGTGTTTATGATATGACGATAGATTTTGTCGAATGAAACGGTAAAATGCTCATGAAGTGACTGGAGATGAGGTTCATGTCCTCATATATTGAGGCGGCAGAGGCTGAAAAACACTGAGTTTCTGTGTGTGTGAGGTAAATGAAACCGCGCGGTTTTAAATGACAAAACACACTCACTTACACATATTTGAGAATCAGAATATCAGGTAGTTCATGACGTAGTTAACAAGTTTGTGAATATTTTGAATAAAAAATAAAAGCGATTTGGTGTCACCAAGCATGACGCGTTGCCATGAAAATAATAAAGCGATGCGTTCTGAAATATTTAGAGAAGGCAATATGGTCATATTTCTGCAAAAGAGTTGCTAAACTTGAAGCTGGTTTGTAGCAGACCAAAAATACCGACTGTCGAGTGCTGTAACTGTTATTTAGTGTTTGTTCGTTTTTTTTAAGTATTGATTTGGCACCGGTATCATAACCCCAAATGATACCCAACCCTAATCAATTGACAGTTGTGTATTTGAGTGAATATGAATGACATTTAATGATCTTTCCTTTCAACACAGAAATGGCAGCGGCGGTTCTTCGTCCTGTATGAACACGGCTGCTTGCGCTTTGCACTGGATGAATCGGTAAGCTGTCCGTTCTTTTGATCAGCGATCTGTGAATCTAAATTGCTTAGTTGAGAGATTATATTCATGTTCTTCAAATGAACCAAACACCAAATCCCCTCCAATTAAAAAGCACCATCCCTGAGCTAAAGTCATCCATGAAGGAGCTGCTCCGAGAGGAGAATGGCCGAGGGAGTCCGCCGGATGCGATGGGAACTAACAGAACATGGTCCAGTGGTTTGGCCTGTTTGTTTGACAGGAATGTGGCATGGGTGAGCAAATGAGCGGGCAGATCTGCCCGGAGATTACAGCGTGTGTATGTAAACAGTGAGGCCCACACACAGGCTCAGCGCTAGGAGAACCGAGAGTCCTCCCGTCGCTCGCTCACTACAGGAATGCCCATTACAGCGGTGCAACATGAGGCGCAAGGCGATTTGCCTGGCCGGAGTCACATCATTGTGCGAGATGGCTGAGGGAGGACATTGTTTTTATTTTCAGGGAGTGACGAGGACAGTCAGAACTAGTTCAGGGCACTACAGAGTTTCCTGCCATTGTTTTGCTTTGAAAATGCTGTCAGTCCTCCTGTCTTTATAGTCTTTTCATCTGTGCGGGGAGTTTCAGGAAATGCTGTGAAATTAGATCAAGAAAATGGACACTTCAGTGTAGAGCCCGACCGATATGGGTCTTTGGGTACCGATATTAGGGAGTAAAAAAAGTCTGATATCGATATATCGGCCGATATAATTTATGTGTATATTATAGTACAGTACCAGTCAAAAGTTTGAACGCTTTCCCATTGATGTGTCCAAACTTTTGACTGGTACTGTATATATAATACAGTATGTACATAATATACACACATTGTACATAAATACAACAGAACAAACAAATGAAAAACCGTTCTTTTCAGGTTTTAGGTCTAAACTAGACTGTGTTTACGATGATACTCGACAAGACAGGCATTTTGACATAATTTTGTGTGAATATTCACGCTGTGAGACGCGTGGGCGCGTGTTCATATCTGCGGCATATACGCCGATGCCGATATATCTGCGACAGCCTCATATCAGGCGATAAAATCGGCAGACCGATAAATCGGTCGGGCTCTAATTATGACCACTGACAGGTGAAGTGAATAACACTGATTATCTCTTCATCACAGCACCTGTTAGTGGGTGGGATATATTAGGCAGCAAGTGAACATTTTGTCCTCAAAGTTGATGTGTTAGAAGCAGGAAAAATGGGCAAGCGTAAGGATTTGAGCGAGTTTGACAAGGGCCAAATTGTGATGGCTAGACGACTGGGTCAGAGCATCTCCAAAACTGCAGCTCTTGTGGGGTGTTCCCGGTCTGCAGTGGTCAGTATCTATCAAAAGTGCTCCAAGGAAGGAACAGTGGTGAACCGGCGACAGGGTCATGGGTGGCCAAGGCTCATTGATGCACGTGGGGAGCGAAGGCTGGCCCGTGTGGTCCGATCAGACAAGCTACTTAAAGGATTTGCTGCTAACATCTTGGTGCCAGATACCACAGCACACCTTCAGGGGTCTAGTGGAGTCCATGCCTCGACGGGTCAGCAAAAGGGGGACCAACACAATATTAGGTCATAATGTTATGCCTGATCGGTGTATATCGGTTCAAAATATCAGTTATCGCTCTACTTGATCTGTAATAATCAGCATCAGCCCTGAAAAACACACACCGGTCGACCCCTAGTCTTAATTTTCTCTTCTTTCCTGGGAATCTTAGAACCAGTTTTAACACTATATAGTGAGATCTTCTGTTTCAGTTTTTCCTTTCTGATTTTGGCTAGTTTTTATCTATTTAGGTGTGTGTTATATGTCGTGTTAACTCGTGCTCTTTCCACTCCAGATGAATGGCAGTCATGTATGGCTGTAGTCGTTTTAAATCACATGAACTCTCTCTAATCCCATAACTTGTCGGGCGCTTTGAGAGAGTCTGCCGGTAAGAAGCCGTTCATCTAGCTTCACTGGTGATTCTTATAAACATGATGTGTGTTCAGCTACGGTCTTGAAGTATTTTAATTGTCCGACTGAGATGTTCTGAACGTGGAGTCTGCGCTCAGGATTGCATTTCCCCCCAATATGCCCTTATTAGGAGAAACTGCTGAGGACTGTGGGTGACGGCGCTGAACTCCGAGAACGTTATCCCCCTAAAACCACATGGAAATGTTAAATATGCTTTGAGATTCACGTTCCTGCCTCTACACCTATTTCTACAGCAGGACGCTGGGTTTAGAAAGCCAACTTAGGACGACTAAAGTGATTGTTCAAGTGATCCAACATTGTTTTCCTGCTCTTCATGAGTGTATATCCACTGAACACCGTTCGCTGCTGATTTCCAGGTGTTTCATGAGACGCTGGTGTTTTATTGCCCTCAGGTATTCCTGAGATGGAAGATTTACATAGGTGTGTTTTTACAGCGGCACGTCTGGGCACATAAAATAAGAAGAGCTATACCTGAAGATGGAATAGATTTGCTTGTTGTGACCCAAAACATTGTTGTCACTCTTTAAAACTTGTCCATCTGGCTGTTTTTGTGTTTTGATCCACCCTTATTAACAAACTGGAAACTGCTGAGCTTTGCATCATGGGCTGTTATGTTGGCATCTTTTTTATTTTTTATTTTAATAATTAAAGTTAATAACGGATGTTAAGCTCCAAAATTACTCGTCCAGTGTTAATTTTGACAGCAAATTTTGATTTAGTTTTAGTCACCTGAATTGTTTTTAGTTTTAGTCTAGTTTGTCGACTAAAATCTAATGCGTTTAGTTAAACTGTTATGCAATAATTGAGCATTTAAGCATTACATAACCGACTGTTGTCAACTGACATTTTGACACAATTGTGTTTGACATTAAAAATACACGAGAGAGCTCAATTCACTTTTTATGTTTTTTTAAACATCTATATAGTTTTTATAATGTTGTATTTGTTTTAGTTAGTATATCAGGTTAAGCTAAAGCTTCAAATAAGTTTGTTTATTTTTTTTATTTCAGTTAACATTTATTTAATTACGTATATTTTTAATGTTTTTAGTGAACTATTATAACCCTGATACTTTATTGAATATGTGTCAAATACTGTTCTTAGTCTTTCCTCCTGACTATGAATTAAATGGAAATTAAATACAGTTTATTGTGTAACCAAAAGTGTATATATAATGCGTGACTTTTAATTATAAACAAGCTCGAAATACACCGGGACTCTTATTTTGAAATGCCTTACTATTGCAGTTCAGATGAGGGAGATCAAATATGCGTTGTTACAACCGTCTAAAACATATTACTATATAAACATCATAAAGTAAACACTGTCATTATTCCTCAGCATTAGTTCATAAACATCACCTGTCATAAATGTGTGTTATTCACTGATTGAGCCGCTCTGAAGCGCTGTCGCGTGAGCCTGTAGAAGCTCAACAGAGCCGTGTTTTCCCGCCGTTAGATCCGCACGTTACAGTTCAAATGTGCGCATCATCAGTTCTGACGGGATCTCTTCCCTAATCGTCCCTCCCTAACATTTTCCTCTCGTTTTTATTCGTTGACGAAAATGACAGTAGATTTTCCTCATAGTTTTTGTCATCCAAAGCTGGTTTTTATTTAGTTATCGTCTCGTTTTCGTCAGTGAAAAAAAAGGTCGTTGACGAAAATTATGACGACAAATTATTCGTCAACGAAATGAACACTGGTAGAAGCCAACCATAAAAGAAGTCCATATGGCTCAAGTCTCCAAAAGTTACTTATATTTTGGGGATGGAAAAACGTAAATGGCGAAACTGCCTAATGTGATTATTAAACTTCAAAAGGTTATGATTTCATTAATAAATGTGAGCGCTTCACGTCTCAAAGCCTGACGGTGGCGCTGTTGTGCGTCTACAGGCTCGACCAATCAATGAACAGCACATTTATGCTTATGAACTAATGCTGATCAATTATGACAATGTTTACTGTACAGTGTTTATACTGTAATATGTTGTGTACGGTTGTAAGAATGCATATTTTATCTCCTCGTCTGAATATGAATGAGCTTCTGCAATAATAAAGCAAAGACATTTCAAAATAAGAGTCCTGATGTATTTCAGGCTCGTTTATTAAATAAAAGTCACGCCGTGTGTCCAATTTCCACCCCCTGGATACACAAACTGCATGTAATTTAATGTAATTTCCATTTAATTTAAAGTAAACTATTGTATCTTCTGTCTGGGACGCCCCGTCAGAGGAACTAAGAACATTATTTGACATATTATTAAATATATAGATTTTACTAGTTAACAAAAAACTAAAACCATAAAAAAAATCTCTTTACTTGGAATAAATAAATATTAACTGACATAAAATAAAATATAAGAAAACTTAAACTTTTCTTATTTTCATTTAGTTTCGTTAACCTGACGTACAAAACTAAAAAGGCATTTTTAAAAATAACAAAAATGATAAAAACAACAGAATTACTGAAACTTTTAACTAAAATTGAAATGAAAGCAGATTTAAATTGAATTCTGAATATTAACAAAACTATAATAGTATCTCAGTGATGCTAAAATAACACTAGTATGGTGTGTTTTATATATAAATGCAGAAATAGTTGCGCCCCTAAAGTTTCGTACCTTTATTATATACTGATAACCGGCGTATTAATACAGGTGACCACGAGACACCAAATATTAGCTATTCATTGATTGAAGAACGCACAACAGCGCCGCCTTCAGGCTTTGAAACATCATGCCGAATAAAGCATTAATATGTGCTTTATAATTACTAATATACGCAACTATTGTTCCCCATACTAAAGCGTTACCAAATATAGTTATTAATTTAAAGAAAATATTCTATTAGATACATGTATTATAGTATAATCAACTTTTTTATTATTTATTTGTACATTTTATTACATAGTTTGTCTCTAAACCTTTGACTCCCATCACTTCCTGGCGGCGCCGCGGGACCCCGGACCCCAGTTTGAAAACCCGTGTACTAAAGCCATTATAACCGTAGCGCGCGCGCACACACACAAGCGCTGCAAACAGGACCTGCGAGTGTGTTTTTATGGGTGGGCCTCCTTTCTTCCCCCGGGCCCAAAGCGTGAGCACCTCAGCGGGCCCCTTCATCACAGCGCCTGGGACAACATTCCCCCCTGATGACAGTCCTCCAGCTATTTGCTCTTCCTGTTTTTCTTTTTTCCCTCCATGCATTGCCTCATATGTTCCTCTCTTATCTGAAGACACCCCGAGTGAGTCCAAAGACCCAAACGAACTATCGCTCACATTATTTTGGCCAGTTCTTGAATGCCCTTCTGGATAAAATAATATGAAATTAGTAATCTGATACAGCTAGGTTTCTATCATTATTTATGCCGGAACAAAGCGGGATAAAAACGTCCGGTTTTGTGTTTTCGGGGCCGTGCCGGAGTGACGCGCAGCTCTTTGTTGTTCATGCACTGCTGGTGTCTCATTACCCAGAAGTTTTTCTTCCCTCGGTGAAACGGTTTATAACTGTGACACACTGTAATTTCCATATTTGGCCTTCCCTGGAGTTTACTGGCAGCTTTTAATAAAACTAGATCACTTAAAATGGCCATAAAAGGAGTCAGGAAAAGACGGCACCTGTTTTACATCCCGAGTCGGCAGAGCGGCTGATAGCGGCCAGGGCAGACGTTACGAGATGCTTGAGTGTGAATCGCAGGATCTCAACCGCTTCAAAGAAAGAGTTCATCCCAAAATGCTCATCCTCACGTCCTTCCAAACCTGTTCGACTTGCTCCAGAAGGGCAAGAGAGGACGACATGATGCATGCACAATATTTCAGGTTTCTACAAGCAAATAATTAGAGATGCACTGATCTTGATTTTCTTTCAAAGGACTATAACTGACAGCACACACACAACTCTTAAGTTTCTGAAATGCTAATTTTTATTTAAGAAAAACAAGTAAAAAGACTAATAAAATAAGAACAAATAAACACATTTCAAACAACAGCTGATAATCTTCATTGTAAACATTAAATACAGATTAATTATTATTATTATTAGTTACAAAAGTGATTGAGTCGAGAGCAGAGTTGTCGTGTGTGTTTGAGCACAGTAACACACTCGTTTGGACATCATGTCGTGTGTGTTTGAGCACAGTAACACTCATTTGAACATCATGTCGTGTGTGTTTGAGCGCAGTAACGCTCGTTTGGACATCATGTCGTGTGTGTTTGAGCGCAGTAACGCTCGTTTGGACATCATGTCGTGTGTGTTTGAGCGCAGTAACACTCGTTTGGACATCATGTCGTGTGTGTTTGAGCGCAGTAACACTCGTTTGGACGTCATGTCGTGTGTGTTTGAGCGCAGTAACACTCGTTTGGACATCATGTCGTGTGTGTTTGAGCGCAGTAACACTCGTTTGGACATCATGTCGTGTGTGTTTGAGCGCAGTAACGCTCGTTTGGACATCATGTCGTGTGTGTTTGAGCGCAGTAACGCTCGTTTGGACATCATGTCGTGTGTGTTTGAGCGCAGTAACGCTCGTTTGGACATCATGTCGTGTGTGTTTGAGCGCAGTAACACTCGTTTGGACATCATGTCGTGTGTGTTTGAGCACAGTAACACACTCGTTTGGACATCATGTCGTGTGTGTTTGAGCGCAGTAACGCTCGTTTGGACATCATGTCGTGTGTGTTTGAGCGCAGTAACGCTCGTTTGGACATCATGTCGTGTGTGTTTGAGCGCAGTAACGCTCGTTTGGACATCATGTCGTGTGTGTTTGAGCGCAGTAACACTCATTTTTATACTCACGAGCTGTTTGAGAGTTTTAGAGGGATTTATGGTTTCACTGCATTTACGGCCAGCAAAGCGACACAGTAAAATTCGAATAGTATTTTATTTTTCGAATATTAATTACAGATCAAATATTTGACACTTGGTGCACACCCCTAGTGTACAGGTTCAGATTGTGGAGGTAGCTCCTCGTTTAGCGATTAACTCCGCTCAGCTTCCGCCGTAGTTGTTTCCGCTCGGCTCGTGAGCTGCTAACGCGTCGCGTCACCAACTAGGCTTTATCGTTATTAGCGCAGGAAGAATAATTCTTATCGTGGGGGGAATTTTTACCGGTATATCGCAGATATCGCCCATCTCTAATCATCTGGTGAAATTGTTTTTATATCACAATATATATCACAGAAAACAAAATATCGCAGTGTACGTTTTTTTCCCCAATATCGTGTAGCCCTACTTCAAACGTTTGGGGGAGATTTTTTTTAATGTTGGTTTCAAAAATACAGTCAAAAATACAGTAAAACAGTGAAATATTACTCCAGTGTAAATCATCTGTTCTCTATGTGAATATATAGTAAAGTGTGATTTATTCCTGTGAATTTATCATCATTACTCCAGTCTTCAGTGTCACATGATCCTTCACAAATCATTCTCATATGAGGATTTGATGATCAGCAAACATTTATGATTATTATCTGATGAATAGAAAGTTCAAAAGAACAGCATTAATCTGAAATATAATCTTTTGTGTCATAAATGCCTGTAATTTTTGATCAATTGAATGCGTCCTTGATGAATAAAACGACAGTACAGTTTTTATTGTGGGGCGTGACCGCTGTAAATAAAGGCATGTTCCCAGTGACGTGTTTGGCACGGGCCGATGATGGCAGGCCTGAAGCGTTAGGGAACAGTGGAAGATTAAGGCTGATATTTGTTGATCTGAAGAATATATTACAGGGCTCCAGACTATGATCAAATGCATTTTTGCGACCTTCTTTCCTGCTGGTGCGACAAAGCTCCCGTTTCTGTTGCATATGAGAAACATCAAACCGCAAACGAAAGCGGAATGGATCCGCGCGACGACAGTAGAAAAAAGTGCATTTGTCCGAGTTAATGTGTCCCCTGTTGTCGCACACAGCCAAGCACGCTACCGCAGGGGACCGTCAACATGAACCTGTGCACTGACGTGATCGACGCCGAGCCCAGGACGGGGCAGAAGAACGCGCTGTGCATCATCACCCCCGAGCAGGAGTACTACATCAGAGGAGACAACAAGGAGATCATCAACGGGTGAGTGTGTTCTGTCCGTCTCCGCCGCCGCCGGGACTCCAGAGCATGACCTCTCGTCTCTCACCAGATGGACTGAGCAGCTCGTGGTTTATCCCAGAACCAACAAGCAGAACCAGAAGAAGAAGCGCAAAGTGGAGCCGGCAACCTCACAGGTACGGTTACGGCCAGTCACTCATTCGTTCTGCCTTTTTTCTGTTTTCTTTTTTCTGGATTCTGATTAGGCATCTTTTTTTAATAATCACAAAGGATGTCTAATCAATATAATTCATAAAACTTTACTAATTTATTACATTTTCAAGAATAATAATGTTATTTTTTTTCTCTCCAGAAATTCTGTTTTCGGTTTTAATTTTTCTGGACTTATCTTTTATCTCTTATCTTATAACTAATCTTTCTTTAGTTAAATTTTAGTCAAAAAGTATGTCTAATCAATAGAATTATTTAAACTTTAATCACTTAATAATTTATTAACATTTTAACAGTGCCATATGAAATTTTATTTTTCCAGAAATTCTGTTTTGTCTGTTGTAATTTTTTTTAAAATTCTGTTTTATGATTTAATAGTTTTATTGTAAAAAATATGGAGGACAAAACCTGCAAAAACAATAAATACGCAAATAAATAATTCCACAAAATTCTACATAAATAAATATATAAATATTAAATGTGCAAATAAATGCATAAATCCACAGATTCCTGCATAAATATATAAATAATTAAATGTGCGAGGAGATAAATAATTGAATAAATAAAACGAATGTTGGGGGAATAAAAAAATGAACTGAAAGTTGCCTTTCTTCCGTTGAACCGTTTATTCATTTTTGAATGTAGCTCCGTGTTTATGCTAATGAGGCGGTGTCAACAGTCATCAGCCAATGGTGGCATAGAGACCGCCTTCTGATGTTTGATTGACACCCTCTCATTAGCATATTGCGCCAAATAAATAGAGCAACATTCAAAAATGAATAAACGGTTAAAATGAAAAAAGTCAGCTTTCAGTTCAGCGTTTCCTTTAACATTTTTTTTTTTTACAAAAAAAGTTTTATTTATTCAATTATTTATCTCCTCACACTTTTAATTATTTATTTATTTATTTATTTATGCAGGAATATGTGAATTTATGCATTTATTTGCACATTTATTTATTTATTTATTGATGTAGAATTTTGTGGGTTTATTTGTTTGTTTGCATTATTTTATTTATTTGTTTTTGCAGGTTTCGTCCTCTATACAAAAACAGTGGTAATCAAATCAATGCATAAAACAATGTAATAAATCTTTTAAAATGTAATCATGAAATTTGAACACGTCCTTTAATTTTTGGCAAACAAAGTGCTGCACAACAGAAGTTTGTTTAAATTTAAACATTGACTAAAAATATATTGATTTTGCGTGATATTCCTTACAAATTAATGTTTTAATAACCTATTATTAATGTAAATGTAAATATAAATAATAATAGTTAAAATATTTTGTAATGCAAAATAATGCATTCATTTGATTACCATTATATCAGTCACTAGTTGTACTTTTAGTGCCCTATGAAATCTGTTTTATTTTTCTGGATGCTGTTTTAATGATTAAATTAAATTTCAATAGTAAAAAAAGATGTTTAATTTAGTAAAATTCATAAAACTTTAAAGGGTTAGTTCACCCAAAAATGACTCAGGGTGAGTAAATCATTGGCTAATTTTCATTTTTGGGTGAACTAACCCTTTAACAATTTAAACGTTTAGTAAAATCGCAACAATAGTAGTAGTTTTCTTTTTTCTGGATCTTCAGAATTTTATTATATCATCTAATGCTCACTTAAAGTCATCATGAAAGGGAAGTCGCGCTGGTCTTTTCTTCTGTATATCGAGTGAAACGCTTCTCAAACAAGAACAAATGTAGGGCGGGGCTTGATTGTGTCTGTGGGGAATTGATTGGATGGTTGTGGTTTGCTATTGGTGGATCTCATGTGAGTGACAGGTTGCCCCGCCCTCGTCATCAGAGAAGAGATGAAGTTATTCTGATTCAAAATTATTAACACAATAATGATGAATCATTTAGAATAAACACTGTAATGATCCATTTAAAAATAAGAGTTGTCTGTTTTGATTTCATGGTGACTTTAAATGTAAATAAGCAGCGGTGTAGTGAAACGATGTGTGTTATGCGTTTGATTGCAGGAACCAGGCCCAGCGAAGGTGGCGGTGACCGGCTCGGGCATCCCTGAAGCGGAGAAGACGCCAGACTCCAGTTCCATCATATGGCAAGAGGAGCTGCAAAGCAGAGAGGCGGACGTTTCCCAGGCAAGGACCGCCAGCGAAATGCCACCGCTCGGCTCACCCCTGCCCTCTGCAGGTGCGGGAGAACACACACACACACACACACACACACACACACACACACACACACACACACACACACACACACACACACACACACACACACACACACGAGCTCCATGAAGGCAATGATTTCCCCTTGTGCTCTACAGGCGAGGGCTCGACGGTGAGTCGGTGCTCCGATCAGAGCTCGGTGAACGGTGACGAAGTGGAGCGGAGCGGGCTCTCCTTCCACTCGGCGGTTTCCCATCCCTCTCACGACCCGCTGTCGCCCACAGGCAGCTCGTCCAGCCGGCACAGCGGAGAGATGGGAGGTGTCCCGCGCTGCCTGTCCCCTGCTCCCAGCGACCCCTTCCCATCAGGCAGCAGCCTGCTGTCCAACGGTTCCCACATCAGCGGCTCCATGAGTTCTCTTGACTCGGATGCCAGCGGCAGCACCGTCACTAGCACCGACAGCCACCCGGCCGAACCGTATGGACGCGCTCATCGCGCTCCGCCCCGCCGCGCCGACGCAGACCCCCGCAAGCCAGAGAAACGCAGCCGCCTGCGCAGTCCGGAGAGACAGGACAAAGAGTCAGTGTTCAGCCCGGAGAGAAGGTGAGCGCCGGCCGTTCTCTCTCCGCCTCTCCTTTAAAGGCACGGCTGGAGAGCTGCGTGATTAAACCACATGAGCCTTATTAGGCCAAAAAGAGCAGCATGCTTTAGACATGGAATAACGGAGATCATTATATCATTAACGTTGAGGGTAAACACATTATTAGTTCAAAATGAAAATTTCCTGTTAATTTACTCGCCCCCATCTCATCCAAGATGTTCATGTCTTTCTTTCTTCAGTTGAAAAGAAATTAAGTTTTCATTCCAGGATTTTTCTCCACATAATGGACTTCAATGGCAACCAACGGTTGAAGGTCCAAATCAATGCAGTTTCAGAGGAAGGGCTTCAGAGGCTCTGCACGATCCCAGAGGAATAGGGTCTTATCTAGACAAACCATCGGCCATTTAATAACAAATATAAACATTTATATACTTTTTAACCACGAATGCTCGACTTCGGTGTTGTGATTCTTCACAGCGTATGACGGCATCACGTTGGAAAGGTCACATGACGTAGGTGGAAGTACCGACCCAGTGTTAAAACGAACGTGCAAAGACTAAATCAAACGGTCTTTACAAAAATAAAGGTAAAACAACGATGTCGGACGATTTTAAAGTTGGAGGAGAACATGAGATGGAGTTTTTCGGCACTGGGTCAGTACTTCCACCTACGTCACGTGACCTTTCCGATGTGATGACATCATACGCTGTGAAGAAGCACAACACCGAAGTCGAGCATTTGAGGTTAAAAAGTATATAAATGTTTATATTTGTTATTAAATGTCTGATGGTTTGTCTAGATAAGACCCTATTCCTCTGGGATCGTGCAGAGCCTCTGAAGCCCTTCCTCTGAAACTGCATTGATTTGGACCTTTGGTTGCCATTGAAGTCCATATATTTTCAGTGTCGCTAATATAAAAGTCATTGTGTGCTTAGACGTTTACATTAAGAGAACATATTGACGTGTGATGTCCCCTTCAATTTATTCCTTAAATTTTCTTTAATTGGTCTTAAAAAGGTCTTAAATTTACCTTCATGAACCTGCAGAAACCCTGTGCTTTCCTCTTTGCTGTTTTTTTTTGACCTTTTGAGGTCAGAGCGTCTCAAACAGCATCTCTGACGTACTTCTCATTAAGACCGCTCACTTTTCCCCGACGAGCAGACGGATCATAGATGAGCAGCGCTGAAGAATTCATACTGAAAAAACAGAACGCTCTCTGCTCTGGTTTAATTTGGGTTTATGGGAATTGTGCCACTTTGTACCCAGTAGCCAATGAGGCTGTGAGCAGTCATGTGACAGAAATACCTCACTGACTGGCTTTCTTCTTTCCTTTTAAGGAGGGCTGACAATGTGGTGCATATCCCAAATAAGGGCAAAATTTGAAAAAAGTCTCTTAATATTTTCGGACATCATTTTGTGAACTGGATTCCTGTCTGTAGTTTGGGAAATGTTTGCATATGTGGGGTCATCAAAACCAGGACACACATTTAACCATTCCAAAGGAATTTAAATAAGGAAATTAATAATTTTTTCCAGCAAGGACACATTAAATTGATCAAAAGTGACATTTATAATGTTACAAAAGATTCTATTTTAAATAAATGCTGTTCTTTTGAACTTTCTATTCATCAAAGAATCCTGAAAAATAAACTTTATCACAGTTTTCACAAAAATATGACATAATAATCATAAATGTTTGTTGAGCATCAAATCCTCATATGAGAATGATTTGTGAAGGATCATGTGACACTGAAGACTGGAGTAATGATGATAAATTCAGCTTTGATCACAGGAATAAATTACACTTTACTATATATTCACATAGAGAACAGATGATTTACACTGGAGTAATATTTCATAATATTACCGTAATTTATAATAGTAAAATATAATATATTATCATTATTATATATTATATTTTATTATTTTGTGTTCATAATATTACAGCCATTTTTTTTTTTGAACACACTCCTTTACTTAAAGGCACAATATGTAAGATTTTTAGATTAAAATATCTAAAAACCACTTGAGCAATGTTATATATTTTGTTGACTTGTGTCATTATCCCAAATGTTTCCAAGAATGTTTAAATTCAGAGAAATCATCAATTTTAACCAGGACACGGACCGTGTGTGTGCATCGCCTATCAATGACATCATACCCGCGTTACCCTCGGTTTTATTTTGTAGAAACCATGGCAACGCCAAAGACGCTTTAATATATGATGTGTTTTATTAGACAGGTGAGCAACTGTTTGGATCATTCATGGACAGAAACTAATCATTGTTCTCCAGCTCAACACAGTTAGTCTTATTGTTTAAATCTGGTGTTCTTGATTTACCGCGAGTACCATGTTTTACCATGCCTAATATGATCTCGCTCACTGCAGTGTGAACAAGTGTCTCATAGTAGCGCCGAGCGAACGCACAGAGTAGCATTATAACATCACTTTAACACACTCAAATGTGTGTAATATGATAAAACAGCGCTGCGTTCCCCCACACACACATGAGCGGAAGAAGCGGAAGCGCTCGCCTGACAGAATAAAAGCTCCGCCCAATCAAGGAGTCAAGACACGCCTTTGTGTTGAATAAGAAAAATTACATATTGTGCCTTTTAAAGTAAAAATCAAATATGCATACTAACAAGTTAAATTAAAATAATGCCATGTAGCCTTGGAAGTATTTCTCAGTTTAGTAAACATTGCTTTAAATTATTTAGTTACCACTGTTTAATTATATTAATAAAATAATTAATAAAGTCATTAATAAAATAAAGAGCAAAGAACGAACATTACCAGTAACGTAACGGTGCTTGAATGTTTTCTGGAATCTAATAGCAGCAAGTATTTAAGTAAACAAAAGTAAAAATGTACAACAAAACTGCTACCATAATGTATTTATTACATATGATATATTTATTGACTGAGCAGCAGGACTGCAATTAAAATTAGCTGTGGACTTTACTGCATTTACATTGTGAGACTGTTTTGACACACATTTTTTTAGTTCACATTCACTAAAGACATAACCAACACTGTTTATATTAATACCTCAACATATATTATACATTAAGATATAAGATACATATCTGCATTAAGACATACCCATACGAGCATTTAGACATCATGTGAGATCTATAAGTGAAGGAACCGCTTTGAATTTCAACTAGTGCTGTCAAAATTAACGCATTAACGCGTGCGATTTAATTTTTTCAGTTTAACGCGTTACAAATATTTAACGCAATTAACACAGCATCTGTTTTTATATCCATTTTTGCCTAGCGTTACATTATATGATTACGCTCTTATTCATGTAAATGCTTTTAAACCATCTAAGCGCGACAAGACAGAAGAGAACGCGTGTCTGTGAATGTCCTGACTATGACACACACACACACACACACACAAGACAGAAGAGAACGCGTGTCTGTGAATGTCCTGACTATGACACACACACAAGACAGAAGAGAACGCGTGTCTGTGAATGTCCTGACTATGACACACACACAAGACAGAAGAGAACGCGTGTCTGTGAATGTCCTGACTATGACACACACACACAAGACAGAAGAGAACGCGTGTCTGTGAATGTCCTGACTATGACACACACACAAGACAGAAGAGAACGCGTGTCTGTGAATGTCCTGACTATGACACAGACACACGACAAGACAGAAGAGAACGCGTGTCTGTGAATGCCCTGACTATGACACACACACACGACAAGACAGAAGAGAACGCGTGTCTGTGAATGTCCTGACTATGACACACACACAAGACAGAAGACAACGCGTGTCTGTGAATGTCCTGATTGACACACACACGCACACACAAGACACAAGAGAACGCGTGTCTGTGAATGTCCTAACTGACACACACACACACACACACACACACACACACACACACACACACACACAAGCCAGAAGAGAACGCGTGTCTGTGAATGTCCTGACTATGACACACACACACACACACACACACAAGACAGAAGAGAACACGTGTCTGTGAATGTCCTGACTGACACACACACACGACAAGACAGAAGAGAACGCGTCTGTGAATGTCCTGACTATGACACACACACACAAGACAGAAGAGAACGCGTGTCTGTGAATGTCCTGACTATGACACACACACACACACACACACACACACACACACAAGACAGAAGAGAACACGTGTCTGTGAATGTCCTGACTGACACACACGCACACACAAGACACAAGAGAACGCGTGTCTGTGAATGTCCTAACTGACACACACACACACACACACACACACACACACACAAGACAGAAGAGAACGCGTGTCTGTGAATGTCCTGACTGACACACACACACACACACACACACAAGACAGAAGAGAACACGTGTCTGTGAATGCCCTGACTATGACACACACACACGACAAGACAGAAGAGAACGCGTGTCTGTGAATGTCCTGACTATGACACACACACAAGACAGAAGACAACGCGTGTCTGTGAATGTCCTGATTGACACACACACGCACACACAAGACACAAGAGAACGCGTGTCTGTGAATGTCCTAACTGACACACACACACACACACACACACACACACACACACACACACAAGCCAGAAGAGAACGCGTGTCTGTGAATGTCCTGACTATGACACACACACACACACACACACACAAGACAGAAGAGAACACGTGTCTGTGAATGTCCTGACTGACACACACACACGACAAGACAGAAGAGAACGCGTCTGTGAATGTCCTGACTATGACACACACACACAAGACAGAAGAGAACGCGTGTCTGTGAATGTCCTGACTATGACACACACACACACACACACACACAAGACAGAAGAGAACACGTGTCTGTGAATGTCCTGACTGACACACACACACGACAAGACAGAAGAGAACGCGTCTGTGAATGTCCTGACTATGACACACACACACAAGACAGAAGAGAACGCGTGTCTGTGAATGTCCTGACTATGACACACACACACACACACACACACACACACACACAAGACAGAAGAGAACACGTGTCTGTGAATGTCCTGACTGACACACACGCACACACAAGACACAAGAGAACGCGTGTCTGTGAATGTCCTAACTGACACACACACACACACACACACACACACACACACAAGACAGAAGAGAACGCGTGTCTGTGAATGTCCTGACTGACACACACACACACACACACACACAAGACAGAAGAGAACACGTGTCTGTGAATGTCCTGACTGACACACACACACGACAAGACAGAAGAGAACGCGTCTGTGAATGTCCTGACTATGACACACACACACACACACACACACACACACACACAAGACAGAAGAGAACACGTGTCTGTGAATGTCCTGACTGACACACACACACGACAAGACAGAAGAGAACGCGTCTGTGAATGTCCTGACTATGACACACACACACAAGACAGAAGAGAACGCGTGTCTGTGAATGTCCTGACTGACACACACACACACGCACACACACACACACACAAGACAGAAGAGAACACGTGTCTGTGAATGTCCTGACTGACACACACACACGACAAGACAGAAGAGAACGCGTCTGTGAATGTCCTGACTATGACACACACACACAAGACAGAAGAGAACGCGTGTCTGTGAATGTCCTAACTGACACACACACACACACACACACACACACAAGCCAGAAGAGAACGCGTGTCTGTGAATGTCCTGACTGACACACACACACACACACACACACAAGACAGAAGAGAACACGTGTCTGTGAATGTCCTGACTGACACACACACACGACAAGACAGAAGAGAACGCGTCTGTGAATGTCCTGACTATGACACACACACACACACACACACACACACACACAAGACAGAAGAGAACACGTGTCTGTGAATGTCCTGACTGACACACACACACGACAAGACAGAAGAGAACGCGTCTGTGAATGTCCTGACTATGACACACACACACAAGACAGAAGAGAACGCGTGTCTGTGAATGTCCTGACTGACACACACACACACGCACACACACACACACACACACACAAGAGAACGTGTGTCTGTGAATGTCCTGACTGTGTGGGTGCGTCTCCATCAGCTCTAGTGCAGTAGTCAGGACACTGATCAGGGAGTCGGCCACATTCATGTACACGATATACTGATTCACCACCTAGGAAGCTAGGGAGCTGATTGAGACACACCCTGACACACACACACACACACACACTCGACGCACAGAAAGACTCGCACCAGTCTCGTGCACACAGAGTTCTCTTTCGCTCTTGAACAAACAATAACAACAACACAGAGAATTTTGCCAAAATGCCAGTTTTGTGGAGTATTCTCATGAGTCTTAAATGAACTTGTGAGGAAATGAGATGCGCGTGACAGCGTCAGATCCGCGTCATGTTCGACAGCGTGATCTTAAAGTCTCAGCAGCCACTAATGCTGTCTGTCATTAATGTTCATCACAGAACAAAGGAAACAGAGAAAATTGTAGCTTTGATGATTATATTTCATTTATTATTTATGCAGTTAAGAACGGTGTTTGATGACTGTATTACATGTCTGTATAGGCTGTCTAACAGGGAAGGCCATGGGTAATATAACATTTATTATAATGGGTTTATGTAAAGATTGTTTAAGTTCACTTAAATTAAAAGCTGTTATTTTTTTAAAGCCTAATAAATGTTGAAATTGGTAGCTTTAAGTTATACTGTAATGTCATAGAGACATTAATATCAGTGATACTGGCCTTCGTTCATAAAAACATGCCATTACAACAAATATTTAAAATACGCTGTCTTTAAGTTGTTTCTACATTAATTTGGAGAGTAACTGAAATTATTACAATATCAAAATGTGAAAAACTCCAATGTTTTTAATCGTGATTAATTGCACAAAAAATGCGATTAATTTGTTAATTTTTTTTAATCGATTCACAGCACTAATTTCAAGGCCGGAAACTGCTAAATCTCTCCAGTCCCTAGTGATGTGTGTTAAGATCTGTTTCTGCATTGTCAGTGGGCGCTCGAATGTGATCGAGAAGCTGGAGGCGTTGGAGCTGGAGAACGCTGAGCGAATGGAGGTGGAGGAGACGAGCCGCGGTGGAGTCCGCCAGGGCCGCAGTGAAATGAGACGCTTCCCGCGGGAGGTAATGAACGCTCACCGATGCCCCCGGTGTTTATATGGGTTCATTGTGCACTCACGCCAGCTCTTAAAGGGTCAGGAAACCCCGTATCAGCAGCAGTTAGGGGCATTCTAGGGGTGTGACGATACACTTACACACTTATTTTTGCACGTGCTACAGAGGTTGAACGTTTTGTAGCACAGGTCAGTACAATTGAAGCACAAGTATAAAATGTACGTTACATCTCATAAAACAAGTGACGGGCAAAAGGACTGATAATGTCTCACACAGGGCACGCAAAATCCAACCCTTAACAAGAAAACGTTTCAGACAAACGTTTTCTTTCTTTGCCCAAAATGGCAGGAACGTCCACATTTAAAGCATTAGTTCACTTCAAAATGAAAGTTTCCTGATCATTTACTCACCCCCATCTCATCCAACATGTTCGTGTCGTTCGTTCTTCAGTCGAAAAGAAATTAAGTTTTTTTTGAGGAAAACATTCCAGGATTTTTCTCCACATAATGGACTTCAATGGGAACCAACGGCTGAAGGTCCAAATCAATGCAGTTTCAGAGGAAGGGCTTCAGAGGCTCTGCACGATCCCAGAGGAGGAATAGAGTCTTATCTAGACAAACCATCTGACATTTTATAACAAATATAAACACTTATATACTTTTTAACCTCAAATGCTCGACTCCCGGTCTGCAGTGGTCAGGATCTATCAAAAGTGCTCCAAGGAAGGAACAGTGGTGAACCGGTGACAGGGTCATGGGTGGCCAAGGCTCATTGATGCACGTGGGGAGCGAAGGCTGGCCTGTGTGGTCCGATCAAACAGACGAGCTA
>CM077187.1:1052418-1074918 GCA_039654105.1 Coreius guichenoti
GATAATAATAATAATAATAATAATAATTATTGATAATAATTGTTTATATAGACATACCAGGCTCCACTCAGTTCTACAGATGGAGGCGCCGGCACCTGATCTGGTGGCGCTGGAGGAAAATTTATCATAAAGTCAATTTAATCATAAAATTACTATTGTTTTGCATGGTTTTGTTAATAAGTGCAGTTACTAATAATATTACGTTTGTTTATTGGACATTTAACAGTGAAGCTCTGAGCTTGAATTGATATGCAGATAAAATTAACTTTTATTAACAACAGTAATGTGCAAAAACCTAAAAAATGTAAATATTCTGCTCTTATTAAATGCACCATTGTTCTTCTGTAGTCTCACACTGAACTGACCGACAGCTTCAGGGATTATTAAAGGAGCTCTTCACTTGCTTTCTGGTTAATTCAGGCACAATTTGAAGAAAAGTTTTTGTTTTTGTGAGACTTTGTGACTTCCTACTTTTTTCCATATATTAAAGGAACACTCCACTATTTTTGAAAATAGGCTCATTTTCCAACTCCCCTAGAGTTAAACAGTTGAGTTTTACCGTTTTCGAATCCATTCAGCCGATCTCCGGTTCTGGCGGTAGCACTTTCAGCATAGCTTAGCATAGATCATTGATTCTGATTAGACCGTTAGCATCTCGCTCAAAAATCACCAAAGACTTTCGATATTTTTCCTATTTAAAACTTGACTCTTCTGTAGTTACATCGTGTACTAAGACCGACGGAAAATGAAAAGTTGTGATTTTCTAGGCCGATATGGCTAGGAACTATACTCTCATTCCTGTGTAATAATCAAGGAGCTTTGCTGCCGTACCATGGGTGCAGCGGCGCAATGATATTACGCAGCGCCTGAAAATAGTCCCCAGCACGCTCTCTGTGCAAGCAGGTTGTCACGTTGGTTATGTTGACGGAAGTTAGCCTATTTTCAGGCGCTGCGTAATATCATTGCGCCGCTACACCCATGGTATGGAAAAATGTTAAATAGGAAAAATATCAAAACTCTTTGGTCATTTTTTTGAGCGAGATGCTAACGGTCTAATCAGATGCAATGATCTATGCTAAGCTATGCTAAAAGTGCTACCGCCAGATCTGGAGATCTGTTTAACTCTAGGGGAGTTGGAAAATGAGCCTATTTTCAAAAATAGTGGCGTGTTCCTTTAAGGAGTGGAAATGGCTAAAGAGTCAATAACTGCTCCTCTGCCGCCATCTACTGGTTATAGTGGGCATTTCATGTCTTTTTTTTAAATAAAAGTGCTTGTTTGCCTACACCTTTAAACTTTTAGTTTTACAAATCATCACATTAAAAATAACATGAAAATTGATCATATTTAGAGCTCTGAAGTGCTGGAAAAAGTGTGAAGCTCTTGAAAAGTGCTTGAATTTCACTCTCAAAAGGTTGTACGAAAAAAAAAACATTTGATTATTTCTTCCACAATCCCATGTGGTGTTACTACAGTAAATCCTTTATCATGGACACTTCCACGTGTCATTGACGCTTAGATTTTCTGATGATGGATGTGCACTGCTGTCTCTGCCCAGACTAATCCTGGTCGCCCTCTTGTTTCTCTGGTGTTTGTGCACTTTATTGTTGTAAGACCGTGGACGCCCTATTCCTCCCCTGTTGCGGCGGGGTGTAGCGTTCTCCTCTCTCCTGCGCAGGTCATCCTCACCTCCTCCTGCATCCATTGCTGTCCTCTCACTTCCTGTGTGTGTGTGTGTGTGTGTGTAAGAGGGCTTTCCGTCTACTTTATTTCAGCGTAGCCTGAATACGTGTTGCATTTTAGATCTCTTATTGCCCTGATATACTCACAGCGAGTTTTTTTTACGCTTGGGGGTAAAAAGTTTGAAATACGTGAGCCGTTTAATGTAAGCGAACATCCCACATTTAGATGAATATGTCAATATGTGCTGCAGCTTTCCTATCAAAAACAGTGTAAACACAACAAAAGTGAGAAAACAGCCGTTCAGAAAGCATCTGATCATAGAGATGTGTATATGTTTGCTCCAGCCCTGAGATTCAGACCTCCAGTCACGTTTATTCACACAGCACTTTATACAATAGATTGCTTTACTCATTAACAACTCATTACTGTATTAAACATGAAAAACAGCTTCAGTTTCTGCTATAAAGCGGCTCTCCAGTGTGTTCATGTTTTTACTCACGTCTGAACAGAAGAAATTAACTAGAGAAGATTCACACCTCAAAGAAGGCGGAGCCTCAGAGCCACACCCACCTATTACATCATCACCACACGGACCAATGGTAGTTCAGAGGGGTTTACCAGCCGGAGTGAACTTTTCCGGGAACGTTCGATTGGGAAGCTGTTTCGAACTCCAGCAACGAACACAAATCGAACTCCGTTTTGGCCTAATTTTGTTCAAAATGACGTCACACCAGTTTGTTCTTTGATTTCGCTTTAAGTATATCAGGGCCTTTATCCAGGGGTGTAAAAGTACTTAAGTATGGATACTGAATAAAATTTTACTCAATTAAAAGTTCAAGTATCCACCCAAAAATACACTTGAGTGAAAATAAAATAGTACTAAGAGGTCTGTCTTATTTATATTTATTTATATTATGGATTTTTTAAAGGCACAATATGTAATTTTTCTTATTCAAAACAAAGGCGTGTCTTGACTCCTTGATTGGGCGGAGCTTTTATTCTGTCAGACGAGCGCTTCCGCTTCTTCCGCTCATGTGTGTGTGTGGGGGAACGCAGCGCTGTTTTATCATATTACACACATTTGAGTGTGTTAAAGTGATGTTATAATGCTACTCTGTGCGTTCGCTCGGCGCTACTATGAGACACTTGTTCACACTGCAGTGAGCGAGATCATATTAGGCATGGTAAAACATGGTACTCGCGGTAAATCAAGAACACCAGATCTAAACAATAAGACTAACTGTGTTGAGCTGGAGAACAATGATTAGTTTCTGTCCATGAATGATCCAAACAGTTGCTCATCGTCTAATAAAACACATCATATATTAAAGCGGCTTTGGCGTTGCCATGGTTTCTACAAAATAAAACCGGAGGGTAACGCGGGTATGATGTCATTGATGGGCGACGCACACACGGGCCGTGTCCTGGTTAAAATTGATGATTTCTCTGGATTTAAACATTCTTGGAAACATTTGGGATAATGCACAAGTCAACAAAATGTTCTAGTGTTTTTTTGGATATTTTAATAAAAAAATCTTACATATTGTGCCTTTATATTTTCACTTAAGTATTTTACACTCTGTGTGTGTGTGTGTGTGTGTGTGTGTGTGTGTGTGTGTGTGTGTGTGTGTGTGTGTGTGTGTGTGTGTGTTGTTGCTCCGTCCAGCACTCTTAACACCCTGTTTTAATACACAAATGCCTGTTTTGTTGTTCCTCTTGTGTTGAGCACTCGAGTTCTTCAAGAGATACTCAGAGCTGGCATGTGGAGTGTGTTTTTCCTTTCCCTCATGGACTGTGAAGTCAAGTAGTCCAGAAAAACACCCTGCCTTGCATCTTTTTCTCTCACCCAAGAGTGTAAAAGTGCAGAAAACGCTGTCCAAAAGCGAGGCGCGCTCTTGGGCTGTTGGATGGCCAGTAAAAGCTCGTGGTTCACTCTGCACACCTGATATTCGCTCTGCTCCTCATGCATGGAGACCCGTGTGATCTCACTACATACAGTGTGACACTAGTGTTTATATTCATGACTGTTTCCCTGTTGGATTACAGCCAGACCTGCTGAACTTCAAGAAAGGGTGGATGGTGAAACTGGATGAACAAGGCCAGGTAAGCTCGTGTTTCCTTTGTAAACAAACAAAAATGATCTCTCAGCGATTATATCTCACAGTGTTGAGAAAATAAATGCTCAATCTGAATCTGCTGGGCGATAAATTGAATATTCATAATGTTTTCACAATGATTTTACCTGTATTAAGCATTCAGCAAAATGCTCCTCTAGAGTTATTATTTCTGCTATGAACGTTGATTAGCTTTTTTGAGGTAAAAGTTTTTGTCCCTCCAAAACTCTTTTGGTCGAATCTGAAAATGTATGGTTGCTAGAATATCTAGTATTGTATAATATATTGCAGATTATATCTAAAGTCTTGTATGTTAATAAGTCTTGGCTTAACATGCTTTAATATGTGTAAAAAGTCCATTGGCTTCTGCGTTTGATGTTCAGCACTTACAGTTCTTAGTTTGTAAAGTTCTTTATGTACTGAAGATGGGCAGCCGTTTGATCAGGTATTCAGCTCAAAGCATGCACTGATGCTGTCTAAAGGCCAGGGCACACTTTGATTGCACTGCTTCAATAGGTGGAAGTTGAAAGGCTCGAGCCGCTCAACTTTTCCCCTGCGTTCTTTAAAGAAGGATAAATGTCTTAAAGCCAGACTGATGCAGGGCTCTGTGTAATGATCCCATACACTCCACATGTGTTATCTATTCTTATCTGTCTTTGTGTTGTGCTCTTCTGTTTTAGTGGAAGAAGTATTGGTTTGTGCTGACAGATCACAGTCTTCGATACTACAAGGATTCAATCGCTGAAGAGGTGATGCACAGACTTGTTTGAAGAAGTTCAGTGTGCACACATTTATCTTTAGATGTTTTATTTTATTTAATCATCCTGATTGCTGTAATTGGTAATATTTCTCTCACTGAATGGATGTGTTTCATGTGAGCAGGCGTCTGATCTTGACGGAGAGATTGACCTCAGCACATGCTATAATGTCACGGAGTATCAAGCTCAACGCAACTACGGCTTCCAGATTCATGTGAGTCTAAAGACAATTCACATTTCATTTTATGGGCTTTCTGTTTTATTAAATCTTTGTTTTATTGACTTTCTATTTTATTTTGTGAACTTTTTGTTTTATTGACTTTTTCTATTTTATTTAAATTTTTTATTTTATTTAATGAACATTTTTATTTGTATTAACTATTTTGGTTTATGTACTTTCCATTTTACTTTTTGAAGAGTTTTAATTTTATTTTGTGGAGTTTTTATTTACTTTTTATTTTATTAAGTTTGTTTTATGGACTTTTTTATTTTATTGACTTTCTATTTTATTAAATCTTTGTTAAATGGACTTTCTATTTTATTTTGTGGACTTTTTATTTACTTATTTTTTTATTTTCCTAACTTTGTTTTTATGGATTTTTTTCTTTATTTTGTTAAAGTTTATGGACTTTTTATTTTATTGACTGTTTTATTTAATGAACATTTTATTTTTATTAACTTTTTGTTTTATGTACTTTGTATTTTACTTTTTTTAAGAGTTTTAATTTTATTTTGTGGACTTTTTATTGTATTTTATGGACTTTTATTTTTTATTTTGGATTTTTTTTTTTATTTTATTAACTGTTTTTATGGATTTTTTTTATTTAATTACATTTTATGGACTATTTTGTTAACGTTTTTTTTTTTTTTTTGGACTTTTCTATTTTATTTTGTGGACTTTTTGTTAGTTTTTTATGGACTTATTTTATTTTTTAGACTTTTTTTATTTTATTACGTTTGTTTTATGGACTTGATTTTTTTATTTTGGACGTTTTATTTACAAATTTTTGTTTTATGAGCGTTATATTTTATTTCATTTTACAGCCTTTTTTATGGACTTTTTTGATTAATTTAATTTTAATTTTCTTTAACATGTCATGTTATAAAGACGTTTTTAGTTGTTGGACTTGATTCTGTAACTGTCAACAACTACTAAAAACAACTAAAAACGTCTTTATAACATGACATGTTAAAGAAAATTAAAATTAAATTAATCAAAAAAGTCCATAAAAAAGGCTGTAATTGAATTTTTTTTTTTTTTGCCACTGTTGGGACAGATAGTCCAGTTCTTAGAGCATGTTTGACTCTTTTCATTCTTTTCAAAGGTTTTGAAATATTTCTTCAGATTTTTGTGCTCAATTTTTGTTCACCCCAGACTCAAGAGGCGGTGCACACGCTCTCTGCCATGACCGCAGGAATACGGCGCAACTGGATCCAAGCAGTCATGAAAAACGTCCGGCCGTCCACCGCCCCAGACGTTGCCAGGTGTGTTACCACAGATGATGCAGTAAATCAGAAATGGTTTTTATCTTTAAAATATTTATATTTTGCTTGTAAAATACTTCCAGCCTGACAGACGAGCAAGGCTCTTGTGGAGCGTTTGAGAGTCTAGCCCGGCCTGACATCACTCAGGACTCCCCGTCCTCTGAAGCGTCAGTAGAGCGGGAAGGGGGATTAAAGAAGAGCCGGGCGAGAGAACGGAGGCGAGAAGGAAGGTCCAAAACATTTGACTGGGCCGAGTTTCGCCCCATCGCCCAGGCTCTGGCCCAGCAGAGAGCGCACGAGGCCGACACCTTCCAGGCTGAGCTGACGGAGCGCAACAAGAGGAGGGAGGAGCGGCGGAGGAGGTATGAGAGCGTCACCGGCGCGTCCTTCGAGGCTTCTGACACTGCGAAGATGGACTATGAGAGTGGGGGCGTGGTCCAGGTAGATGCTCCGCCCCCATCAGAAGAGCGGCAGCAGAGAGTGGAGGAGGAGATAGAGCAGCGCTGGCAGCAGGTGGAGAAGACGCCCATCAGGGAGGAGAGGAGGGTGCCGTTGCCTTCAAGCCATCAGAGCAAAGACACATCAGAGCTGGAGAAACTCGTTGAGAGCTACAAAAAAGGGGTATGTGCATGCAAAATCCAATGCACAAACATGCAAAATCCAATGCACAAACATGCATAATCCAATTTCCATGCAAAATCCAATGCACAAACAGGCAAAATCCAATGCACAAACATGCAAAATCCAATGCACAAACATGCAAAATCCAATTCGCAGGCAAAATCCAATGCACAAACATGCAAAATCCAATGCACAAACATGCAAAATCCAATGCACGGGCAGGCAAAATCCAATGCACAAACATGCAAAATCCAATGCACAAACATGCAAAATCCAGTTCGCAGGCAAAATCCAATGCACAAACATGCAAAATCCAGTGCACAAACATGCAAAATCCAATGCACGGGCAGGCAAAATCCAGTGCACAAACATGCAAAATCCAATGCACAAACATGCAAAATCCAATGCACAAACATGCAAAATCCAATGCACGGGCAGGCAAAATCCAGTGCACAAACATGCAAAATCCAATGCACGGGCAGGCAAAATCCAATGCACAAACATGCAAAATCCAATTCGCAGGCACAATCCAATGCACAAACATGCAAAATCCAATGCACAAACATGCAAAATCCAATTCGCAGGCACAATCCAATGCACAAACATGCAAAATCCAATTCGCAGGCAAAATCCAATTCGCAGGCAAAATCCAATGCACAAACATGCAAAATCCAATTCGCAGGCACAATTCAATGCACAAACATGCAAAATCCAATGCACGGGCAGGCAAAATCCAATGCACAAACATGCAAAATCCAATTCGCAGGCACAATCCAATGCACAAACATGCAAAATCCAATTCGCAGGCAAAATCCAATTCGCAGGCAAAATCCAATGCACAAACATGCAAAATCCAATTGGCAGGCAAAATCCAATGCACAAACATGCAAAATCCAATGCACGGGCAGGCAAAATCCAATGCGCAAACATGCAAAATCCAATGCACGGGCAGGCAAAATCCAATGCACGGGCAGGCAAAATCCAATGCACAAACATGCAAAATCCAATGCACAAACATGCAAAATCCAATGCACGGGCAGGCAAAATCCAATGCACGGGCAGGCAAAATCCAATGCACAAACATGCAAAATCCAATGCACAAACATGCAAAATCCAGTGCACAAACATGCAAAATCCAATTCGCAGGCAAAATCCAATGCACAAACATGCAAAATCCAGTGCACGGGCAGGCAAAATCCAGTGCACAAACATGCAAAATCCAATGCACAAACATGCAAAATCCAATTTCGCAGGCAAAATCCAGTGCACAAACATGCAAAATCCAATTCGCAGGCAAAATCCAATGCACAAACATGCAAAATCCAATGCACGGGCAGGCAAAATCCAGTGCACAAACATGCAAAATCTAATTTCGCAGGCAAAATCCAATGCACAAACATGCAAAATCCAATGCACAAACATGCAAAATCCAATGCACAAACATGCAAAATCCAATTCGCAGGCAAAATCCAATGCACAAACATGCAAAATCCAGTGCATGGGCAGGCAAAATCCAATGCACAAACATGCAAAATCCAATTCGCAGGCAAAATCCAATGCACAAACATGCAAAATCCAATGCACGGGCAGGCAAAATCCAGTGCACAAACATGCAAAATCCAATGCACAAACATGCAAAATCTAATTTCGCAGGCAAAATCCAATGCACAAACATGCAAAATCCAATTCGCAGGCAAAATCCAATGCACAAACATGCAAAATCCAATGCACGGGCAGGCAAAATCCAGTGCACAAACATGCAAAATCCAATTCGCAGGCAAAATCCAATGCACAAACATGCAAAATCCAATGCACGGGCAGGCAAAATCCAGTGCACAAACATGCAAAATCTAATTTCGCAGGCAAAATCCAATGCACAAACATGCAAAATCCAATGCACAAACATGCAAAATCCAATGCACAAACATGCAAAATCCAATTCGCAGGCAAAATCCAATGCACAAACATGCAAAATCCAGTGCATGGGCAGGCAAAATCCAATGCACAAACATGCAAAATCCAATTCGCAGGCAAAATCCAATGCACAAACATGCAAAATCCAATGCACGGGCAGGCAAAATCCAGTGCACAAACATGCAAAATCCAATGCACAAACATGCAAAATCTAATTTCGCAGGCAAAATCCAATGCACAAACATGCAAAATCCAATTTCGCAGGCAAAATCCAGTGCACAAACATGCAAAATCCAATTCGCAGGCAAAATCCAATGCACAAACATGCAAAATCCAATGCACGGGCAGGCAAAATCCAGTGCACAAACATGCAAAATCCAATTTCGCAGGCAAAATCCAATGCACAAACATGCAAAATCCAATTTCGCAGGCAAAATCCAGTGCACAAACATGCAAAATCCAATTCGCAGGCAAAATCCAATGCACAAACATGCAAAATCCAATGCACAAACATGCAAAATCCAGTGCACAAACATGCAAAGTTGAAAAATGGTGTAGTTTCAAATCATAACTTCTCTTTGTGCTGTCGCCATTGTTAGGTTGAAGAGCTGAAAGTTCAGTTGGAGAGCTGCCACCAGCAGTTAATGGACTCCAATCGGCACAAGCTGGAGCTGGAGGGTCAGCTCAAAAACGCCCTTGAGCGGGAACACCAAATCCGTGCTGGTTACATTTCACCGGTATGTCACATGATTTCCATAATGCATTCAGGCATTGACTGACTTTTTTCCATTGAGCACATTGTGTGTCATTATTAGGTGAAAAACAAACACATGGCTTCCATCTTTATCATCGAAGCTGCAAACGCGTGCTTTGCATGTCTAGAGACCGTTGCATGTAAACGAACATCTCTTTTTGCCTCTACATAAGATTCCTCTTGCCATGTTCGAGCAAAATGACATTAAAAATGTCAACTTCATGCAAGCTCTATTGCATGTTTCAACATAGAAATTATTAACATTGAACATTAATTAATCCAATGAAGGCATGAGAACTTACTGTGCCCTCCAGATACATTCATACTCGATGCACATTTGAAATTAAAGCATATTTTGAAGATTTCATTGAAATGTTTTATCAGTATTTATGCAATAGTTAATAAGTTTTGTATTTTCTCAAAAGCATTGAGTATCAGTATATCTTAAGGGTGTTAAATGATTTAAAATTCATCTTTTGCAGACAAGTGCTTCATAAACATTGGCATATGAAAAGAAGCCTATTAAGGGCATATGTGCATGACATGTTTTATCATATTTAACCATTCGTTCATCTCATTTTTAACCTTATTCTTTCCAATATATGCAATAGAGAGTATGTGTGTGTGTGTCTGTGTGTGTGTATGTTTGTCTTTAGTTTTGTTCAGAATATTGTGTTGCATTGTTTTCTGAGCGTAATTTGGACCTTACAGCCTTCTTTTATTGCCTTGTTTGGGATTGAATAGCTTCACAGTTAGATATTTTTCTAGTATGTTTTCAGTATAGCATTTAAGTTCAAGCTTTTATGTGTTAAAAGCAAATATGGGGTGATTTTTATCTTAAGCATGGCATCGTTTCGCATATCAAGTACACTCAAAAGGTGATTCTCTGTTCAGTATCTGTCCAGGACACATTTTCATCATCAGCTAGTTTAAATGGTTGCCTTTAATTCACCTTTGAATCCAAAGGTGTGCTATTGACAGTAGTGGTTGCTCAGTATTTAGTTTACACTGTTCCTCAGAAGAACTGCAGGCTTATAACTGGATGGCATGTTCTGGCATTCTTACCTAGCACTAATTTTGCGTCACTTACCCCATGAAACAACTCTTTAACCTCTTAATATGCATGCATTGTTTTCGATTTACTAACCTTATGCCATTAATTTTTTTCTAGCGTTCTAATGTGCATCATTCCATGAAAGAAGCTGAATGAATGTAACCTTAAAGGCCAATTCACACCGCACAGACAAACGCCAACAAACAAGATGGCCGTTGGATTTAGAATTTTATGAAAAATAAATGTCATGTTCACACGGCCCCAACAAACACCGACAAACTCGAGCGCCCACGGTAAAACACGAGATATTCCCCATTCATTTTAACCAATAAAAATAAAAGATTGCAGCTTTCAGACGCGACTTTCTTCTCGTTTTATAGTTCATTTGAGGCCGTTTCTATGGCGTTAAATGTCGAGAGCGCATTATTGTAACACGAGAATGCATCCATGTAACGGATTTCTTTCACTAGCACAAAACGTAATGGACGGGACTCGCTCTCGCTCAGATTTTACGCGTGCGCGCTCACACTTTTGTCTCGTGAATATCTCCCTGCTCTTTCTCTAGAATTGTCTTCTAATTTGTTCAGAAACCTGCCATTTTCACCATAAGGATAATTGCGAGATAAGTGCGAGACTAATCGATTAAACGATAGCGCTGCTGCTAGTCGACTTGGAAAATACTAGTAATTTACTTTTTTTTTTTTTTTTTTTTTTTTTTTGCACATTTGATGTTTTGCTTTATATTTTTACAAAGGCATTTTGAAATTAGTACATTATTTTGAAAAGTGTATATCTGCATCAAAACAAAATCATTTAATCATCAGGTTTTGCATGCGTTGGTTTTCTCTGGCGCTCGCGACGGGTTCAGAAACGTTTCCGTTTTCTTCTGTCATGTCAAACTAGTATAACAATTAAGCTCGCTTAGGCTTGTTATACTACCGGTTATGAGGGACAATACGGTATGAAATTTTATATCGGATTAAAGGAGAAACATTATGAATGAAACTTACTTTACACTTGAGCAGTTGCTATATCATCATCCTAACGATAAGAAAATACGGTTAAATAATGTATATTTGTCAGTACACGTCAAGCTTTTCTTATTGCTTTTCACACACGAGAAGCACGTTCAAACCCGGACACGCAAGTGGTTGCCGTGGTAACCGTGGTGTCTGTTTAACGGGTTATGAAATTAGTCGTTGCGCACATCCCTAGCACCTACACGCAGTCTTTGCGAGGGACTTGCCTCATCGTCATGGCAACGGTTCGTGTCCAGGTCAGATCACGTCAGAGTTTGTTGTCGTTTGTTGGAAAATCATACCACACTGCTCAGACATTTCACGACCCAACAAACGCCAATTGAACATGTTCAGTCAGGTGAAAACAAACTTCGACAGGGGTAACAAACTGATCCAACGAACTCCGACAGACTTGTTTGTTGGTGTTTGTTGGCGTTTGTCTGTGCGGTGTGAATTGGCCTTAAAGGGATAGTTCACCCAAAAATGAAAATTACCCCATGATTTACTCTCCCTCAAGTCATCCTAGGTGTATAAGACATTCTTTCAGACGAACACAGTTATATTAAAAAATGTCCTGTCTCTTCCAAGCTTTATAATGGCAGCCCAAAATTATAAGCCCAAAAAAGTGCATCCATCCATTATAAAAGTGCTCCACACAGCTCCAGGGGTTAATAAAGGCCTTCTGAAGTGAAGCCATGCGTTTGTGTAAGAAAAATGTCCATATTTAACACGTTATAAAGTAAAATATTTTTAGCTTCCGGCGGACCGCCTTCCGTATTCAACTTACACAGAAAGTGTAGCGCCTCTCGCGGTTCAACATGCTTACAACATGACATCATTGTCGCGGCAGTTACGCTTTTCCATATGTTGAATATGGAAGACGATCTTGGCGGAAGCTAGATATTGTACTTTATAACGTGTTAAATATGGATATTTTTCTTACACAAACGCATCGATTCGCTTCAGAAGGCCTTTATTAACCCCTGGAGCTGTGTGGAGTACATTTATAATGGATGGATGCACTTTTTTCGGCTTCAAATTTTGGGCTGCCATTATAAAGCTGGGAAGAGCCAGGACATCTTTTAATATAACTGTATTCGTCTGAAAGAAGAACGTCATATACACTGGGATGGCTTTAGGGGGAGTAGATCATGGGGTAATTTTCATTTTTGGGTGAACTTTCCCTTTAAAAGACACATGTTGTAATGAAAAGTAAATTTGCCTCAACTTATGGATAATTGTTGATTTAATCATCTAGAAATTCATTAGAATTATTCACCAATGCTGACTGTTAACCAACTGTCTGGTCCCCTTTTCCAAGCTGGAGTCCCCTTTGAGTCTTGAGACAGAGCCCCAGATGAAGAGGACTGAACTGGTTAGTTCTCAAGCTCAGAGCTTAACAAAGAAGTACCAGGAAACCAAAGAGCTCCTGCAGCTGCAAGAACTGAAAAAGCGCAACATGCAGGCACAGCTTGGCCTTTCTCTCTCTCACTGGCCCACAAAGGAACCTTGCCTTTCTGACACCAAAAAATCTGCCACCTCCGAGGTCTGTCCCTCAAACTCCATTCAAAAAACGTTCAGTTTCGTACTTCAGGATAGTGAGGGAAAGATTAGAGAGCTCGAGGGCTTGATAGACGCGAGTGAGCCTCTGACATTAGGGGAGCTGATAAAGCTCATGCACTCGCATAGCGAATACGTTTGGGTCGAAACTCCTCAAGGACAGGAAAGAAGTGGATCAGTAGGTGAAATAGTGCAATGCCAGAAACTGTTGGAAAGCCTCAAGAACCAGCAGGAAATCGAGACCGAGACGATGAGGAAAAACTTGGAAAGAGCTGGAGACTGTATCCGAGACTATGAATCTCGGTTGGTCACCATGGAGGACATGTTGGGAAAACGTAAAACGGAGAATCCGTATGCATCGGGTTGCTTTAGAGAAGACCGTCCTGAAATGTCGCATCAGGTGGAGTTGCTTGCGAACGAAAACGACGCTTTGAACCAGCGCTATCAGGAAATCGTTAACCAGTTGCGAGAAGCAGATCGAGAAATAGACCGGCTGAAAGCAGAGCTTTGTAGACTACGTAGCAGTCAGCAATATCCGCAAGCCAACGTGAACCAGGAAGAGAAAGGGACCGATGAGAGAAACGTGTACGAGCAAGAGCTCGGTGAGAAATCACAGAAGCTGCAAGAGGCTCTGATTAAATTGGAGACGCTTGGTAATCATTTGAAGGATACAGAGAAAAGATTGCAATTAAAAGAAGCCACTCTTAGGGGTCTCGGGTTTCAGGTGGCGGAAAGCGAAAAAGGCGATGAAGAGTTGGAGAAAGACGAGCTCAAGCACCAATTGGAGGTCCTTCAATCTGAGCTTTCAGAGAAGGAGAAGAAGCTACAAAATGCTGAGCAGGTCTGTCGAGAACTTCAGTCCCAGAATACAAAACACGAAGAGGCCGCGAGGATGTTTAGTCAGATGCTTGTAGATTCGCAGAAGGAAGTTAGGATGTTGAAACCGAAGGCAACAGAAACAGAAAGTGGGTGCCAAGAGTTGATGCAATCACTCACAAATGAGGATGTAATTGAGAAAGTCGTGGAAGAGTTCAAGAGAAAGTCTAAGTCTCTCAATGATGTACTTGACATGTTGGTAACTGGCGGTAAGGCAACTACAGAATGGGATTTATCCAACACCAACATTTTGGATGAGAATCAGGCAGGAATGATGTTTGAGAGAAGGATTCTGCGTAAAGTTTTAGGTGGTTTAGAGGACGGTCAGAAAGAGCAAACCCTTGAAGCCGCGAGAACTGTCCTAGAGCGAATGCTTGCGGATAATAAAATGCTGCTTCTCATGAATAATCTCCAAGAACGTGAAAGCGATGCAACATCTGCAACTTGCACAGACGAAAGCGAGACAATGAAATCAAATCTTTTGAATCACTTGTTTGATGGTGCCACCAATCCCTGCGTTATGAGGAGTCTCACTGAAGTCGTTCAGAAGAAAGTGGCGTTATTGAATCGGACCGCTTTGGCTCTTAGGGAACAAACACATGAGCCGCTACAGTCGCTGGCTTTGACTCTTTCGAGCTGCGACACTCAACGATGCTGGTCCGAGTACATTCGTGAGGCTATAATGGACGTAACGTCCATGTACTTTGTAGTTCTGCAGATCTTCCCAGAGATGAAACGTTTAGAACTAGAGGCGAAGCAGGTTACGTTGAGTCCCAAGAGTGGAGACTTAACACACATTCAGATCGATGGAGAACCGGTTGACTCTTTGGACAAGGCCATACAGCTTCAGGACATGATGGCGAAGCATAAAAAGGAGCTGCGAGAGTTAAAGGAGGTGTACGAGCATGAAGCAGAGAAGCTGAGACAGGAAGTGGCTAAGGCTGGTGAGACTCTGAGACTGAGATCCGAGGAGAACGTCAAAGAGATCGACTGCCTGACGGTGTGCATGGAGAACCTCAAGAAGCAGCATGAGATGGAGTTTAATAACTTGCAAGCCCGCTTCAATCGAGAGATGGAAGAGCTTGCGGACGCTTGCGGAGATGATGGCGAGCCAAACTCGGCTTCCCTCAAAGTACGGATCCAAAAGCTCGTGTCCCGGGTGTCCAAATTGACTGAGGAAATGAATCGGCAAGAGCGTGATGGGGATGCAACGTTGCTGCGTCTGAAATACGAGAAAGACTTGGAAAACCTAAAGGTCAAGGAGTTCCGTGTCCTTGCTGTTCTCCGTCTGTTCATGTGGCAACCTTAAACCTGACCCTTTCCCCTCCTTTTCTCACACTAACCCTGCTTTGTGGTGCTTTGCTCTAGCCTAATATCTATCACCAGTGATGCATGGCTGCTAACCTTAGGTGTGCATGTACGCTTTAACGTTAGGAGTGTGGATGAGGGGGAAATGTGATTATGTAAGCAAAACCCAATGGAGAGCAATTAAGAATCAGTTCGTACTCTACGTCAGCATATTCTGAAAACTGGTTCTGAACGCGTTTTCACACTCAAGCTTTGCCTGATTAACAGACTAGTTCTTTGCATAAATTGCTGCTCATCTTTGATGACTGCAACATGCCCCAGCTGCTTAACCTAATTAATAATAATGCATGACGATAACTAAAATATTTTTATTTTAAATAACTGTCTATGATTTAAAATGTGAAAGTTTTTGTGAAAGATTTGACTCTGAAGACAAATACAATTAAATTGCATTGTGCATTATTATAATAAATCAAATTTATTTTATTTAATAGCTAATGTATTGCATTGTTGCACCATCTGTGCTGACAAAAACGGCTAATTTTTTGTCACTCGGTTGCTGATTAAAAACATACAAATGTGCAATAACTGCAGTAGTTTTCTATTGTTTTGTCAGTGTGATGTGGCCTTAAAGATCAGAGCTCAAGTCACTTCCTGACTAGATCATTTTACACTCATAGGCAAATTGTAAACATGAAAGTTTATGATGCCGGTTTCATAAGCTCATAGAATTTGATAGCCTGTATTCGGTACTTTTGTCTCATTTTTGCTAACTATTTTTCTCTCTATTTATTAATTGTAAAACAATAATGACAGTTCCTCTGTTTTTAGTTGTGCTTTGGGTTGCAGGAATATTTTCTCATTCCTTTACTACAGTTTTTTGTTTTTAAATTTAGACTGGATCTAATTTTGTACTAAAAAGATTAAAGACATTGAATTTATAATTGCACACAAACTCAGTCGTACTAAATGTGTCATCAGTATGTGATCCTGGACTCTTTGTCCTGACGAAAGAGGAAATGAGATTTTCCACCCAGAGAGGCTGGTGAATAAACAAGTGCAGGTGCTGTTGTGATAGGGAGATAGGAAGAGTTGGTTCAGGAGACGGGTCGTGTCCCAGGACCTTAGTCCTGCAAAAACAACTGCTTCATTCGCTCGTCTGCTCAGAGATCAGGGCCATTGAATAGACAGCGGAAGTGCGTTGGGTTTGCATGGTCGGAAAAGCATTGAAATCTCTTGTACTGAAATCAACTCTGTTCATGAATGGTAGCTATAATCCTAAAAGTGTCAAATTGTACAAATTCTGCTTTTTTTATTTATTTTTTTTTGGGATTTGAAAATTCGAGTTGTTTTTCAGATGTGGCCCCGGGAACATTAAAAACAAAACACGTCATATCAACAGACGAGTATATATAGTGCCCCCAAAACGTACTTGGACATTTAAGCCGCAAATGCTTGAATTTCATTGCATTAGAAGTTGAAATCTTTGAAAGTATTTGCAAACAATAATTGGGTCTCGCGATTCTGAGTTTGGGTCTCGCGATTCTGAGTTTGGGTCTCGCAATTCTGAGTTTGATCTCGCGATTCTGAGTTTGATCTCGCGATTCTGAGTTTGTATCTCGCGATTCTGAGTGACTCGCAATTCTGATTTGGTATCTTGCAATTCTGAGTTTGGATCTCGCAATTCTGAGTTTGGATCTCGCAATTCTGAGTTTGGATCTCGCAATTCTGAGTTTGGATCTCGCGATTCTGAGTTTGGATCTCGCGATTCTGAGTTTGGATCTCGCGATTCTGAGTTTGTGTCTCGCGATTCTGAGTTTGTGTCTCGCAATTCTGAGTTTGTGTCTCGCAATTCTGATCTCGCGAGTCTGAGTTTGTATCTCATGATTCTGAGTTTGATCTCGCAAGTCTGAGTTTGTATCTCACGATTCTGAGAAAAAAGTCTGAATTGCAAGATGAAGTCAGACTTGTGAGTTTAAAAAGTCACAATTACCTTTTATTTTTTTAATCTGTGGTGGAAACAAGCTTGAATATAAAGTGTTCTTGTGCTGTCTTTCTTTCAAATAAAATGCTCTTAATTTGATATTTTGTATCTGATCCGATGACATTCGTGCATTAGGTCTGGCTAAAGTGTCCAATCTTCTGTGACCGCTGTTTAAACACACAGTCCCATCACAGATTTGTTACCTTTGCAAAGCCATCTCTCACTGGCCTCTGTGTCCCTTTATGTCATCGTAGGTGATTAATATCTGGCTTTGTGTGGACACCGTTCTGTCCACACATCACTAATCTCTGTCGTCCGTGTAAGTGTTGTCCTTGTCAAGTAGAAGTGGACTTGAGTCGCTCCTAGCGAGGTGCACTAAATGCTGCTTCCTACATTACAGGCTACGTGTGAACGAGGCTTCGCTGCCATGGAAGAGTCTCACCAGAAGGTAATAGATGAGCTGCAGAAAAAGCACCAGCGGGAACTGGAGAAACTGCAGGAGGACAAGGAGAGACTGCTGGCAGAGGAGACCGCGGCCACTATATCGGGTTAGTACGGATGAAACGGGACAGGAGCGGACGGGTCGTTCTATTCTAAACGGACCCTCAGAACTTAGTACCATAGTATCCTACAAATGAAAATGAATGGGATCAGTGTACAAACGGCATGAAATGAACCGTGTGTAAAAGTCGCTGGAATCAGATCATAAGTACACAATGCTGAATAGGACATTACAGAATTTTTTTAATATCACATACACTACCGTTTAAAAGTTTTTGATCGGTAAGATTTTTAATGTTTTTAGAAGAAGTCTCTTCTGCTCACCAAAGCTGCATTTATTTTATTAAAAATACAGTAAAACAGTGAAATATTACTCCAGTGTAAATCATCTGTTCTCTATGTGAATATATAGTGAAGTGTGATTTATTCCTGTGATCAAAGCTGAATTTTCAGCATCATTCAGGGGTGCAAACTTGTCACCTTTCGGCAAAATTCCAAGTTTTCGATCAAAAATAGGTCATTATTGTGATTCGTCTAGATCCGATGAGTTTTTGAAAATGGGGGTGGAGTCACGGTGAATGACATCAACAGACTCGCGCCTTCTGAAGTTACTCATTCACGTGAGGTTGCTGTGCTGCGTGGTCACGAAAACTTTTCATTTGCATGCGTTTGTAAGCATTGTGGTGTAAAAACAAGTAATCTTAAGCCTTTGAATGGCAGTCAGCAGCGAAAGACGGCTCATTTCTCCATTTGCGCGAGAGGCTGTTTCTGACCGCAGTCAGAGACACACACACATCCGCTTCTCACAGAGCACGTGCGTTTTGAACAGAGTTATATTTGGGGCTTTATTGGCCTTGGACGGTTACATATACATACGTATGTGTCAAAATGCCCATCTTTGCGAGTATCCTCGTAAACACAGTCATTTATGTCTTAAATGAAAGTAAAGAACACGCAAGTGTTGCAGTGTAACGGACCCAGAGCCGTAGAGAAACCCTTAAAGCGACAGTGTCTCATCTTCCTGCTGTCTGTCATTCATATTAATCACACATCTCTCACTGCTCTTGATGATCCACTTTTGTAACTTGAATCAGAGTAAATATATATTTCATATACACAATGAAGACTGTGCAGTGTTTTTATACATATGATTAATTTATACAATGCATATAGGATATATTTATTTGCTCTCCTGTAGTTTTTTTTTGTCCTATTGCTTGTAATTACTTTCTTATACTTATTTCATCACTGTTTACTTGTCTTCAGTGAGCTTGAGTTTTGTTTATTTAGGCTAGTAGTTTTTTGTGATATTGACATTGGTGACAAGAATTGTGAAATTTATATGGTATAAAAAAAGTTGATATCATAAAATCCTTATTTAATCCTCGTGTTGTTTTCATCTTCTTCACCCCTGATTCACCCCTACTCCAGTCTTCAGTGTCACATGATCCTTCAGAAATCATTCTAATATGAGGATTTGATGTTCAACAAACATTTATGATTATCAATGTTGTGTAAAAAAAATTTTTCAGGATTATTTGATGAATATAAAGTTCAAAAGAACAGCATTTATTTGAAATAGAATCTTTTGTAACATTATAAATGTCTTTACTGTCACTTTTGATCAGTTTAATGCGTCCTTGGTGAATAAAAGTATTAATTTCTTTAAGTTCTTTCCCAAAATAAATAAATTCTTACTGACCCAAAACTTTTGAACGGTAGTGTAATGTTGCAAAAGCTTTCTATTTCAGATTAATACTGTTCTTTTGAACTTTATATTCATCAAAGAATCCTGTTTTCAACACTGATAATAATCATAAATGTTTGTTGAGCATCAAATCCTCATATGAGAATGATTTGTGAAGGATCATGTGACACTGAAGACTGGAGTAATGATGATAAATTCAGTTTTGATCACAGGAATAAATTACACTTTACTATATATTCACATAGAGAACAGATGATTTACACTGGAGTAATATTTCACTGTTAATTTTTAATAAAATAAATGCAGCCTTGGTGAGCAGAAGAGACTTATTCTAAAAACATTAAAAATCTTACAGATTAAAAACTTTTGAACGGCAGTGTAAATATGTTCCTCATGGATGCTTGTTTCCAAAAAATGCATTTTTTGTGCCAATATCTGATTTTAAGACTTATACGCATTGTTTTTATTTGATCAGCCATCGAAGCGATGAAGAACGCACATCGGACGGAGCTGGAGCGGGAGTTGGAGAAAGCGCGCAAGGCCAACAACAACACTGAAAATGCAGACATTGAGGAAATCCGCAAACAGCACGAGTCAGTTGTTGTTCCTTCATGCTGAGAAATTAAGAACCTGTCTGTCTCTTCAGATTTTATTGCTTTTGAGTGTATGAAACGCGTTAACAACGCCACACCTCCCACTTTGCTTTATACTCGTGATGCGTTTCTTCTAACTTCACTGTTAAATCTGCGGTAAGACTTTTTGCATTCTACCTACTGCTTTAATTGGAGTGGATAAAGGGTTTAAGTGCCCAAATCCTGACTGCATGACCGCCTCCATTGCCAAGTGTATCCTGCAGCCAAGATGCCAAATCTGGAGTGATTTGCACAGTTTCTTTCTTTGTCGACATGCACATAATCTGCCCTCAAGCTCTTGGCTGTACTTCTGTCTAGACTTCAAGGCCTTGATCTTTTAATATCACTTTAAACTGTGTTTGTGTTGTAGGGAGGAGCTGATGTCGTACCAGAGGGAGATCGAGGTGTTGTCGGAGCAGTACTCTCAAAAGTGCTTAGAAAACGCTCATCTGGCCCAAGCGCTGGAGGCCGAGAGGCAGGCGCTCAGACAGTGCCAGCGGGAGAACCAGGAGCTCAATGCGCACAACCAGGTAACAGTGACCTGTAGGGCTGGGCGGCATGACCATATACACCGATCAGGCATAACATTATGATCACTGACAGGTGAAGTGAATAACACTGATTATCTCTTCATCACCTGTTAGTGGGTGGGATATATTAGGCAGCAAGTGAACATTTTGTCCTCAAAGTTGATGTGTTAGAAGCAGGAAAAATGGGCAAGCGTAAGGATTTGAGCGAGTTTGACAAGGGCCAAATTGTGATGGCTAGACGACTGGGTCAGAGCATCTCCAAAACTGCAGCTCTTGTGGGGTGTTCCCGGTCTGCAGTGGTCAGTATCTATCAAAAGTGCTCCAAGGAAGGAGCAGTGGAGAACCGGCGACAGGGTCATGGGCGGCCAAGGCTCATTGATGCACGTGGGGAGCGAAGGCTGGCCCGTGTGGTCCGATCAAACAGACGAGCTACTGGAGCTCAGATTGCTCAAGAAGTTAATGCTGGTTCTGATAGAAAGGTGTCAGAATACACAGTGCATCGCAGTTTGTTGCGTATGGGGCTGCATAGCCACAGACCAGTCAGGGTGCCCATGCTGACCCCTGTCCACCGCCGAAAGCACCAACAGTGGCACGTGAGCATCAGAACTGGACCACGGAGCAATGGAAGAAGGTGGCCTGGTCTGATGAATCACGTTTTCTTTTACATCACGTGGATGGCCGGGTGCGTGTGCGTGGCTTACCTGGGGAACACATGGCCCCAGGATGCACTATGGGAAGAAGGCAAGCCGGCGGAGGCAGTGTGATGCTTTGGGCAATGTTCTGCTGGGAAACCTTGGGTTCTGCCATCCATGTGGATGTTACTTTGACACGTACCACCTACCTAAGCATTGTTGCAGACCATGTACACCCTTTCATGGAAACGGTATTCCCTGGTGGCTGTGGCTCTTTCAGCAGGATAATGCTCCTGCCACAAAGCAAAAATGGTTCAGGAATGGTTTGAGGAGCACAACAACGAGTTTGAGGTGTTGACTTGGCCTCCAAATTCCCCAGATCTCAATCCAATCGAGCATCTGTGGGATGTGCACCTCGCAACTTACAGGACTTAAAAGATCTGCTGCTAACATCTTGGTGCCAGATACCACAGCACACCTTCAGGGGTCTAGTGGAGTCCATGCCTCGACGGGTCATGGCAAAAGGGGGACCAACACAATATTAGGTCATAATGTTATGCCTGATCGGTGTAGAGTGTCTAAATCATATCACAAAATAAGATGGTTATAATGCTCACCCCTGATGACCTTAAAGCAAATAAATCCACTTCAGATGCCCTGCTTTCATTGCCCAGCTTGTGGCGTATCTGTAGCTCAACGCTGTGTTGTCTGTCATGCAGGAGCTAAACAATCGTCTGGCAGCTGAGATCACGAAGATGCGCTCGATGGCGAGTGAGGACGGCGGAGACGCCGGCGGTGTCATGCAGGGGAAGGAGCTGTACGAGCTGGAGGTCTGGGGCTTCCCGTTATATCCAGAGCTTTTCCCACAGCATCTCTCATGGGAATGAAACCTCATGGTCCTGCTTGTGTTCACAGGTGATGTTGAGGGTGAAAGAGTCAGAAGTGCAGTACCTGAAGCAGGAGATCAACTCTTTAAAGGATGAGCTGCAAACTGCACAAAGAGTAAGTGCATTTCATTTACGCTTTATCCAAAGCGACTTCACGGTTTGCACAGGGTATCTGTAGAGTTTCTTAAAGACATGCACAGATACAATGAATATCATACAGAACAAAGCTCTGCAGTCTCGAAATAATAAAACATATCAGATTTTTTTATGCTTAAAGCACACATTCATGTTTAAAATACTCAATATACACATATGTATTGGAATTGCTTTATGTACTAACATATCAATGCTTTTGATATAGAGGTCAGATATGATAATATGTTCAAAGGCAGATTGTGCTGATACTATTAAAATCTATATATTAAATGTTGAATTTATTATTTAACTCAATTATAGCCTTTTGAACTTTAATAATCACATTA